>JAKSZT010054494.1:2150392-2223108 GCA_026826555.1 Tolypeutes matacus | reverse complement strand
GCCATGGTGGTAGATAAGACATTCGGTAAGTCCACGGATGGTAGTTTTGGAAGAAGCATTGCGTGCTGGAAATGCAAACCCATAGACAGAGTATGTGTCTATTCCAGTTAAAACAAATCGCTGCCCCTTCCATGATGGAAGTGACCCAATGTAGTCCACTTGCCACCAGGTAGCAGGCTGGTCACCTCGAGGAATGATGCCATATCTGGGGCTGAGTGTGGGTCTCTGCTGCTGGCAGACTGGGCATTCAGCAGTGGCTGTCGCCAAGTCAGCCTTGGTGAGGGAAGTCCATGTTGCTGAGCCCATGCATAACCTCCATCCCTACCTCCATGGTCACTTTGTTCATGAGCCCATTGGGCAATGACAGGAGTGGCTGGGGAAAGAGGCTGAGCATTAGCCACAGAGCGGGTCATCTTATCCACTTGATTATTAAACTCTTCCTCTGCTGAAGTCACCCTCTGGTGAGCATTCACGTGGGACACAAATATGTTCATGTTTTTTGCCCACTCAGAAAGATCTATCCACATAGATCTTCCCCAGACCTCCTTGTCACCAATTTTCCAATCATGTTCCTTCCAGGTCCCTGACCATCCAGTCAAACCATTGGCAATCGCCCATGAATCAGTGTACAAACGCACCTCTGGCCATTTCTTCCTCCAAGCAGAATGAACAACTAGATGCACTGCTCGAAGCTCTGCCCACTGGGAGGATTTGCCCTCACCGCTATCCTTCAAGGATGTCCCAGAAAAGGGCTGCAGTGCCGCAGCTGTCCACTTTCGGGTGGTACCTGCATATCGTGCAGAACCATCTGTAAACCAGGCCCGAGTTTTCTCATCCTCAGTCAACTGATTGTAAGGGAGTCCCCAAGAGGCCAAAGCTGTGGGCTGGGAAAGAGAAGGTAACATGGCAGGGGTGGTGACCATGGGCATTTGGGCCACTTCCTCATGTAACTTACTTGTACCTTCAGGACCTGCTCTAGCCCTATCTCGTATATACCACTTCCACTTTATTATGGAGTGCTGCTGTGCACACCCAACTTTATGGTTTGGTGGGTCAGACAACACCCAGCTCATGATAGGCAACTCAGGTCTCATGGTAACTTGATGGCCCATGGTTAAGCGTTCAGTCTCTACTAAGGCCCAGTAGCAAGCCAAAAGCTGCTTCTCAAAAGGGGAGTAGTTATCTGCAGAGGATGGCAAGGCTTTGCTCCAAAATCCTAAGGGTCTGCATTGTGATTCCCCTATAGGGACCTGCCAAAGGCAGCATCTCTATTTGCCACTGAAACTTCCAGCACCATTGGATCTGCTGGATCATATGGTCCAAGTGGCAGTGCAGCTTGCACAGCAGCCTGGACCTGTCGCAGGGCTTCCTCTTGTTCCAGTCCCCAATCAAAACTAGCAACTTTTCTGGTCACTCGGTAAATGGGCCGCAGTAACACACCCAAATGAGGAATGTGTTGTCTCCAAAATCCAAAGAGGCCAACTAAGCGTTGTGCCTCCTTTTTGGTCGTAGGAGGGGCCAAGTGCAACAGCTTATCCTTTACTTTCGAAGGGATATCTTGACAGGTCCCACACCACTGGACACCTAGAAATTTCACTGAGGTGGAAGGACCCTGTATTTTTGTTGGATTTATCTCCCATCCTCTCTCACGCAAATGCCTTACCAATAAATCTAGAGTCTTTGCTACTTCTTGCTCAGTAGGTCCTATCAACATGATATCATCAATATAATGGACCAGTGTGATGTCTCATGGGAGGGAGAGACAATCAAGGTCCCTGCGGACAATATTATGACATAGGGCTGGAGAGTTGATATACCCCTGAGGCAAGACAGTGAAAGTATACTGCTGGCCTTGCCAGCTGAAAGCAAACTGTTTCTGGTGGTCCTTACTAATGGCAATTGAGAAAAAAGCATTTGCCAGATCAACAGCTGCATACCAGGTACCAGGGGAAGTGTTGATTTGCTCAAGCAATGATACCACATCTAGGACAGCAGCTGCAATTGGAGTCACCACCTGGTTAAGTTTACGATAATCTATTGTCATCCTCCAAGATCAATCTGTTTTCTGCACAGGCCAAATAGGAGAATTGAATGGGGATGTGATAGGAATCACCACCCCTGCATCCTTCAAATCCTTGATGGTGGCACTAATTTCTGCAATACCTCCAGGAATCCGGTATTGCCTTTGATTTACTATTTTGCTAGGCAGGGGCAGTTCTAGAGGCTTCCACTTGGCCTTTCCAACCATAATAGCCCTCACTCCATGAGTCAGGGATCCAATGTGGGGATTCTGCCAGTTACTGAGTATGTCTATTCCAATTATGCATTCTGGAACTGGAGAAATAACCACAGAATGGGTCCAGGGACCCACTGGACCCACTGTGAGACGGACCTGAGTTAAAACTCCATCAATCACCTGACCTCCATAAGCCCCTACTCTGACTGGTGGACCACAGTGACGTTTTGGGTCTCCTGGAATTAATGTGACTTCTGAGCCAGTGTCTAATAATCCCCGAAATGTCTGATCGTTTCCTTTTCCCCAATGCACTGTTACTCTGGCAAAAGAGGACATGGAAAGAAGAGATTGAAGGAGAATCAGCTTTAAGAAGAAAACCGTGGAAGCAGAGATCTGGACTTAAGACATCTCCTTGGGCCAAGAAAGGAGCCCCACACATGTTTACAGAGAGGGTGAGTTTTCCCCAGCAGTTGAAGAAGGTGGATGTCCCCACCCGATGTTCAGGAAGAGTTTTGCCACCCCAGGGTGCAGAGAGTTTGGAGCACATTCCTCAAAGATTAGGGCGGTTAAGGTCAACACCCCATTGGTCTGAGAGGGGTGTACCTGTCCCCCATAGATTAAAGAAAGCCAGGTGGTCAACCCATTGCTCTGAGAGGGTTGAGCCTGAATGCCAAAGGTTAGGGGGAATGTTGTCTTCACCTCGCTGTACTAGGGGGGCTAAGACTCTAACCCAAAGATTGGGTAAGGTGTGGCAATCACCCCAACACTCTTGGAGGGTGAGGTCTGGAGCTTGGTCGACACCCAGATGCTTGATGAGGGTGGAACCAAGAAAATGGCCGTTGGGCAAGCCTGTGGAAAGGGTGGGTTCCCATGTGGCCCCAAGGAAAAGAAAACATCTTCTTAAAAATGACTCTCAGACTTTGAAATCGAATGGAGAATGCCCTGCATGTTTACTGAACTGTAGAGGATCCATGACTCATGTTTAACATCCCAATTTCTCCTTATAATATTGAAAATGTTTCTTTTTTGTCTTTCCATTTGTGTATTAGAAGCAGTTAAATGGTTTTGTAAGATTCAGAGGTCTATAGCAGATGGGACTTTGCCTCAAGACAAACTGTATTTCTTTAAAATGATTTTGATATGATTTTGTACTTGGATTGTTACTGATTTAAGTTTTTTTTTTACATATTGTAATGTATTTTTGGAATTCAGAGGGTGGAATGTGTCAGTTTGATGTAATTATGAATTCCAAAAATATAATTGAATCATGCTTGTAAACTGATCTGTTAATCTGGGCATGATTAAGTTAGGATTAGGGTGTTGAGCCCCACCCCTTGGTGGGTGGGGAATTGAATATAAAAGGCAAGGCAAAGGACAGTTGAAGCAGTCTTTTGAGAAGTAGTTTTGATGTTGGAAAGAAGGTCCCAGGAGAAGAGAAACATGCCGTTTGCTTGATCGTCTACAGCTGACCTTGTGGAGGAAACAGGAGCTAAGCCCGGAGAGAAATGCAGCCCCTGGAAGAGAGGAACCCCAGAAGCCTGAACCCTGGCAAACGCCAGCAGCTGTCTTGCTCTAACACGTGGCAATAGACTGTGGTGAGAGAAGAAACTTAACGCTTTATGGCCTGGTATCTGTGGACTTCTACCCCTAATAAATACCCTTTATAAAGACCAACCCATTTTTGGTATTTTACATTAGCACCCCTTTGGCTGACTAATACAGATGGTCTCACAGGTGAGTTCTACCAAGCAGTTAAAGAAGATTTAATACAAGTCTTACTCAAGCTCTTCAAAAAATTGAACAAAAAGGAGTGCTACCAAACTCATTCTATGAAGCCAATATTACCTTAATATGAAAGCCAGATAAATATATTATGAAAAAAGAAAATTACAGACTTATTTCTCTAATAAATATGGATGCAAAAATTCTCAATTAAAATACTTGTTAATCGAATCCAACAACACAATAAAAGATTATTCATCATGATCAAGTGGGTTTTATACCAGACATGCAAGGGTGAATCAACACAAGAAAATCAATCAGCATAATACACACATTAATAAATCAAAGAAAATAAATCCAATGATTTTACCAATTGTTGCAGAAAAGGCATTTGACAAAATACAGCACCTTTCTTGAGAAAAACACTACAAAAGATAGGCATTGAAGAAAATTTTCTCAACATGATAAAGGCCATATATGAAAAAACCACAGCTAACATTGTACTCAATGGTGAAAGACTGAAAGTTTTCCTGTTGAGATCAGGAACAAGACAAGGATGTCCACTGTCACGACTGTTGTTCAATATAGTGCTAAAGGTTCTTGCTAGAGCAAACAGGCAAGAAAAATAAATAAAATGCATCCAAATTGGAAAAGAAGAAGTAAAACTTTCACTATTCACAGATGATATGATCTTATATCTAGAAAGTGCCGAAAAATCTACAACAAAGTTGTTAGAGTTAATAAACGATTTCAGTAGTGTGTCAAGACACAAGATCAATAAGCAAAAATCAGTGGTTTTTCTATACAATCATAATGTACAGTGTGAGGAGAAAGTCAGGGGGAAAATTCCATTTACAATAGCAACAAAAAATATATATATATTTAGGAATAAACTTAACCAAGGATGTAAAGCACTTGTATTCAGAAAATTACAATGCATTGTTAAAAGAAACTTTAAAAAGACCTAAATAATTGGAAGAACATTCCATGCTCATGGATTGGAAGACTAAATATCATTAAAATGTCAATTTTACCCAAACTGATATACAGATTCAATGCAGTCCCAATAAAAGTTCCACCAGCATTTTGTAAACAAATGGAAAACAGAATTATCAAATTTATTTGGAAGGGTAACTGGTCCCGAATATCCAGAAACATGTTTAAAATGTAAAGCAAGCTTGGAGGACTCTCAATCCAGACTTTAAATCATATTACCAAGCTACGGTGGTAAAAGCAGCATGGTATATGCATAAAGATAGATACCAATGAAACCGAATTGATGGTTCAGAAACAGGCCCTCACATCTATGGTTAAGTGATTTTTGACAAGCCTGTCAAAACCACCCAGCTAAGGCAGAACAATCTATTCAACAAATGGTGCTGTGAGAACTGGATATCCATAACCAAATGAAAGAGGACCCCTATCTCACACCTATACAAAAATTAACTCAAGGGAAGCGGCTGTGGCTCAATCAGTAGGGCTCCCGTTTACCATATGGGAGGCCCCGGGTTCGGTTCCCGGGGCCTCCTGGTGAAGGCAAGCCCGCCCGCACGGCGTGGTTAGCTGACCCAGCGAGCACAAGCAGCAAGGGGGGGATAAATGAATGAATAAATAAAATCTTAAAAAAAAAATTAACTCAAAATAGTTCAAAGACCTAAATATAAGAGCAAAAACCATAAAGCTTCTAGAAGAAAATGTAGGAACACATCTTCAAAACCTGGTAGTAGTTGGTGCATTCTCAGACCTTACACTGAAAGTGCAAGCAATGAAAGAAAACAAGGATAAATGGGACCTCCTCAAACATAAACATTTTTGTGAATCCAAGGACTTCACCAAGAAGGTGAAAAGGCAACCCACACAATGGGAGAAAATATTTGGAAACCACATATCCGATAAGTGTTTGATATCTATTTTATATAAAGAGATCATACAATAAAAGATTATATTCTTTCATAGTTTGTAACAAATGTTTCACAATAATGCAAAGTGTTGGTGGAGAGGTGATTTATGGGTCCCCTGTATGATGTTCTGCATGTTTATGTTAAAAGTTCACAACTTTTACCATACAATTATTTATGTATGTTCATGTATGAATGACATACTTCCATAAAAATATATATATAAAAGGAAACTCACCTTTCACCATCTGTGTCATATCATCAAGTTTTGACCCACACCCAGAGACAACATGTTTTTTTTAATCTTCAGAGTCCTAAGGTAGTTCCTTTTTACATTTGGTCTATAATTTTTCATTGTAATAAGAGGGAAAGAGCATATATAGTGGGATTATGATAACTTAGTGGTACCTAAACCAATATCTGCTTTATAAAATTCTTTTTTTTCACTTATTTGAGTTTATTTTATTATTGTTTTTTCTAGTTTCCTTTGTTAAAATAGTCCATTTATTTTCAACATTTCTATTTTCATATAAAAGACGTCAAGGATCTAAATTGTCTTCTATCCATTTGTCCACATCCCATAAATTTGCTATACATTGTTGTTATGATTACTTATTTCTAAATACTCTATAATTTGTTTTTATATTCTCTTTAAATGGAGAGTTACTTAGGATATATGTATTTTTCAATTTCCAAATGGATAATTTTTGGTAAATAGTTTTTTGAACTTTTACAATGGAAAATTCCAAATGTTTACAAAGTAAACAAAAGAGATAATATTCCTTACTATATCCATTATCCAGTTAAATAATCCTCAAACTTCTTCTATTGTTGTTTCATTCTATCCAATCCCCATTAAATCATTATAATTTTCAATTTTATTGAGGTAAAAAACTAAATACAGTGAAATGCAAAAACAAAACAAAATTTAGTTGTCCAATTTTGACAAGTGATATGCCCATGTACTCCAAACCCCTATGATGTTATAGAGTATTTCCAAATCCCAAGAAAATTCCCTCATGTCCCTTCCCAGTCAATACCGAGCTCACCCCACAGAGACAAACACTGTCAATTTTGGTTCACCTTCGATTATTTTGCTGTTCTTAAAGTTCATATAAATGGAATCATACATTATGTATTCTTCTGTGTACAAATCCTTTTATTCAACATAATATCTGTGAGAGTCATCCACATTCCTGTTTATATCCATGATTTGTTCCTTTTCATTTCATTGTGTGGCATTTATTTATTGACTCATGTATTGATGGACAGTTGGGTTGTTTCCACTTTTGGACTATTATGAATAAAGCTGCTGTGAAATTCATGTGCAGAACTTTGGGTAAGTGTGTCAGCCAAAGGGGTGCTGATGCAAAGTACCAGAAATCTGTTGGGTTTTATAAAGGGTATTTATTTGGGGTAGAAGCTTACAGTTACCATGCCATAAAGAGTCCAACTCAAGGTACCACAAGAGCTACTTTCTCACCCAAAGTAATTAGCCACGTGTTGGAGAAAGATGGCTGCTGACATCTGCAAGGGATCAGCCTCCCCCTTCCTCTTAAAGCTCCATGGTCCCAACTTCTACCAATATCAGCTGTAGGCTGGGATAAGTCTCGTCTCTCTCCCAGGGCCTGATCTCTGGGAGGGTTAAACCTTCCTTTTCCACCTAAGGCTCCATGATCCCAGCTCCTTCCTTTCTCAGCTGTAAGTTAGCATATGGCTTGTCTCTCTCCTGAGGTGCATTTCTTTCTGGGTTCAGCTGCTCTGCTCTCTCCACGAGGTCAGCTATAGACTATCAAGCTCTCTCTCTTCCCAGGGCCTTTGCCATGTCTATGGAGCCATCTCTATTCCTCTGTGTTCTCATCCTGTGTGTTTACTTCCCAGGGCTCCAGCTCAAAAATCTCTAACTCCCTCCTCTGCCATCCTACTGATGTGGCCCAGTCAAAGCCCTAATCATAATTTAATCAAGTAAACGTGAAACCTCTGAAGTTAATACAATCTAAAACACCCAGAGGAACAGACCAGTTTACAAACATAATCCAATATCTATTTTTGGAATTCATAAACAATATTAAACTGCTTTAGTAGGCCTATGTTTTCCTTTCTCTCCTGTACATACTGAGGAGTAGAATTGTTGAATAGTAGACTAAATATATAAAACTTTATAAGAAACTGCCAAATTGATTTCCAAAGTGATTGTACCATTTTATATTCCTCTGGCAATATACAAGACTTCCAGTTGCTCCAGTGTCCTGCTTCCCAGAAAACCCAGACTACAACAGTAATTTCTACTTATGGGGTTTTACAGAGATGTTCTTTGTGACCTAATATATGATCAAGTGAATAAATGTTACTTGGACCTTTGTAAAAAAGAAAATTTGTGTATTTCTTGTTTGTCATGCATCAGTTAAATCTAGCTTGGTAATTTGGTTATTAAAATTGACCAAATCTTGAGAGATTTCTGGGGAAGATGGTGGAGTAAGAAGTCCAGGACTCAGTCCTTCCACCAAAGCAGCTATTAAACAGGCAGGAACTGTCTGAAACATCTGGCACTGGAGGCCAGGGAAACACTACAGCATCCAAGGAAGAACAGAAGGAAGAGACTGATAAACTACAGTAAAGAACAGTGAGTAGCTCCCTCTGTGCAATGGCTGCCTGTGACCATGCCCCACTCTCACAGTGGGCCAGTTTGGGGTCCACTCCCTGCCTAGCTGATGTTGGCCGAAAGGAACATGAAAATCCTCTTCCCCAAGAACAGCTGTGGGTTCTGAGATACTGATTCAACCCACCCTGAACAAAGGCAGTGACAGCCACTGTTGCAACACTGCCCCAGACAGAGGCAAAGGCAGTGGAGATTTAAAGATACAGTGCCTCCTTAGGGTGACAGGGAACAATGTGGTGAAGGACAGCATCTGTGGGACAAGCCAGGAAAGCACAGCTTCAGGAAGCCATAAAAGAGGCTTTTGGTACTTTCTGATCCTCTCCCCAGGTCACTTTGGAGCTGATCTAAACCCTGTTCATGGATCACTGTACCTGTTTTGGCTGGCAAATATTGACTTGGGAAAGTCCTCTACAGGGTGACCTTCCTCCCAAAACTTGCCCTCTAGGCAAAAGAAGCTAGAAGCAACGAAAGGAGTGTAAAAAAAAAAAAAAAAAAAAATACCACTTTAGCAGGGCATATGGGAATCTCCTATATTTTTTATGTAACATTTATGTAATCTAAAGGACAAATACTGTATGAATGCATTACTATGAACCAAATATATTGTGTAATATATTGTTTGATTAAAAAAAAATTTACACATATCCATTACATTTAATTGAGAAATGTATATATTTATTCATCTGCGTTTACTTTTTAGTTTTTAATTGTTTATGTTTTCAATTACTAAATGTACAAAATAAAGTTAAAAAAATAAAAAAATAAAAAAATAAAGTATAAAAAACAAAAGGAATGTGTACAGTAAAAAAACACTATAGAGGCAAAATAAAAAACAAATAGGACAAGGAAGCAGGTGTAGCTCAGTGGTTGAGCACCTGTTTCCCATGTACAAGGATCTGGCTTCAATAACCAGTACCTCCTAAAAAAAAAAAAAAAAAAAAAAAAAAAAAAGAGCAGATCAAGATTTGGAGATCAGGAAAAGAAGTTTTCTCCTTTAAGGTTTCTCCTTTAAGGTTCTCCTTTGATACTTAGAATAGAGTAGAAAGAAAAGAAAGAGAAGCTAACCAATGGAAAAAGCCCATCAAGATAAACAAATACCTAGACATCAGCAAAAAATTGCAAGCCATACTAAGAAACAGGAAGACATGGCACAGTCTGATGAACAAACTGAAAAACAGAAAGAGATGCAGAACATGGAACAACTAATGAAGGTTGTCCAAACAAATGCCATGAATCAACTTAATGAACTGAAGGAATAAAGAAAGGATATTAAGAAGACACTGCTCTATATCCAACCCCTGGGAGAAAAATTGTGCCCCACTAGTGAGTTCCTGGTCTGATTTTGAAAACTTAAGCTGGGCAATTTTAAAGACTGAGAATAAATTGAACCTAATATCAAAGAAGAGCTGTGGGGAAAAAACAATAGGCAAGAGAGAGAAATTAGCCATCAGAGTAAATACAACAACATATTCAGATGCCTAGACATCAGCAAAAAATTACAAGCCATACTAGGAAACAAGAAGAGATGGCCCAGCCAAAAGAACAACCCAAATATCCTGAAGAGATACAGGATTTCATGCAATTAAAAAGTGATAACCAATCACACAACTCTCCTAAATCACTTCAAAAAATTTAAAGAAAATGTGAATTTAAAAAATGAATGATATTAAGAAGAAACTAGGGGAAGAAGATGTGGCTCAAGCAATTGAGCTCCCACCTACCACATGGGAGGTCCAGGGTTCAGTTTCAGTGCCTCCTGGAGAACATGAGCAAGACAGCGAGCTGGCACAAGGGGCTGGTTCAGCAAGCTGATGTAACAAGGAGACACAGAGACAAACACAATGAGAGAGACAACAAAGCAGGGAGCAGAGGTGGCTCAAGCAATTGAGTGCCACTCTCCCATATGGGAGGTCCCAGGTTCGGTTCCTGGTGCCTCTTAAAGAGAAGATGAGTAGACACAGAGAGCACACAGTGAATGGACACAGAGAACAGGCAGCAAGCACAAACAACGAAGGGGGTGAATAAAGAAATAAAATAAAACTTAAAAAAAAAAGAAATAAAACTTAAAAAAACGAAGGGGGTGAATAAAGAAATAAAATAAAACTTAAATTGTTCTTTATGGGAGAGCATAAAGAACAATTTGAAAGCCTGAAAAGAAAAGTAACAGACGTTAAGGGAGGAATGAAAGACAAAATGGACAAGATTAAAAATACATTAGAGGCACATAAGAGCAGATATGAATTGCTTGAAGACAGAATTAGTGATTTTGAAGACAGAATATCTGAACTGGAAAAGACAGGAGAACAGAAAGAGAAGAGAATGGGGAAAAAATGGAACGGCATCTCAGGGAATTGAATGAAAATCCAAAACCCACAAATATTCACATTATTGATGTCCCAGAAGGAGAAGAGAATGGAAAAGGGGCAGAAAGAATATTTGAAGAAATAATGACTGAAAACTTCCCAATCCTTATGAAGGATATAAATATCAATATCCAAGAAAGACAATGCATCCCAAACAGAATAAATGCAAAGAGATCTACCCTGAGACACCAGTTATTCAAAATGACAAATATCAGAGATAAAGAGAGGATTCTGAAAGCAGCAAGAGAAAATCAAAGCATCACATACAAGGGAAATTCGATAAGATTAAGTGTCAACCTCTTTTCAGAAACCATGGAGAGAAGAAAGTGGTATGTGTTTAAGGTACTGAAAGAGAAAAACCACCAGCCAAGAATTCTGTATCCAGCAAAGCTGTCCTTCAAAAATGAGGGTGAGTTCAAAGTCTTCACAGACAAACAAAAACTGATAGAACATGTTACCAAAAGACCAGATTTCCAAGAGATACTAAAGGGGGTGCTGCAGCCTGAAAGCAAAAAACAAGGGTGAGAGATTTGGAGAAAAGTTTAGAAATGAAGATTATTAAGAAAGGTAAACAAAAGGATGAGAAGACAGATAAAAGAACAATATGACAACAGAGAGCCAAAGGACAAAATGGATGAAGCAATTTGAAGTTTTCAAGTAGCACATTAAATCCAATGAACCCTGAAATATGGAAAGAAGACCTTTCTTGGGCAATAACACTCCAGGAGCAGCAGAAAGTGGCACAGAGGATTAAAAAGAGTGAATCAGCAGCAGAAGTAACAGATTTCTCACTAAAGTCAATCCCTGACTATGACTTTGAAAGTGAGGAGATTGATGCTGTTTGTGCAGCTATTGCTGAGAAACAGAAGACAGCAACAAACAAAACAATGGTTATTGTGTCTGCTTCTGGGACTGAAGAGACTGTAACTGAGAAGGAAAATGGTGCTCCAATACCAGATGGCTCTGTTTTTATCAAAGCCCGCTGAAGGAAAATGCATACCATGAATTATTTGAATCTGTCTTTTTTTATTATCATTTAAAGTTTTAGACATAGGGACATTTATTCTGGAAAAACAGGGCAAAACTCCTGTTTGTAAGATAGGTTTTTGAGATAAAGCATATAAATCTAAATGGTAACATTATTGTATAGTGTTTGGACTATGCTTTGGTCAGTTATGATTTATACTCAAGATTAGAATTCTGAGCAAAATGTTTTTGATGTATAAATTTAATCCAAATATATGGATAGATACATTTTAAAGACACAACTTGAAAAGTAAATTCTTGAAGAGTAAATAACTTGGTCAGTGTTATTAAAATGTTGACTCATTGACTTTTGTTTTATGATAAAGGAAATAAGTGATTGCTTTCTCTCCTAGAAATACACTGCTGTTACTATTCACTCTGTTTTCCTTGCTTCTGTATTTTAATAGTCATTTTGATTCAAAGTTGTGGTTTTGTTATATGGGGAATCTTTGAAAGTGCAGCCAAAAAGGCATCAAATGTGAACATTCTGAAGTTTCTCTTAATTCTGATTTGTGCTTAACTTTTTGGCTTTAAAGAAGTTGTAACAATGGTAGTTGCCACCTACAGTATTTGCTAGATGTGTGAAGTACTGAGAAATGTCACAGTGATGGTTTTATTTTTTAGATTATTACTGTAGGTAGGTTAGTACTTACCACGAGTGAATCATTTTTTAAATGTGCATTTATAAACTAAAGAAAAATGGCTAATGTATGTACTGCCTTGACAGTAGTAATGATGAATGTTAATGGATTAAACTCTCCAAACAAAAGTCACAGATTGGCAGAAGGGGTAAGGAAATATGACCCAACTATATGCTGTCTATAAGAAACTCACCTTAGACCCAGGGATACAAGAAGTTTGCAAATGAATGATTGGAAAACAATTTTACATGCAAACAATAATCAAAAATGGTTGGGAGTAGCTATACTAGTATCAGACAAAATAGACTTTAAAAGCAAAACTATTGTAAGAGACAAAGAAAGACACTATATATTTTAAAAAGAAGTTTTCTATTAAGAAGAAAGAACGATCATAAACATTTATGCACCTAACCCAAAATACATGAGGCAAACATCGGAAAAAACAAGGGTAGAAATAGATGGCTCTACAATTATAATGAGGGATTTTAATACACCTTTATCATAATTAGACAGAGCATCTCAATAGAGGGTTGATAAAGAAACAGAGACCTTGGATAATATGTTAGAGGATCTAGATCTGGTAGGCATATGCAGAACATTACATCCAAATACAGCAGGATATACATTCTTCTCGAGCACACAAGGATCATTCTCCAGGATAAACCACATGCTAGGTCACAGAACAAGTCTCATGAATTTAGAAACATCGAAACTATACAAAGGAATTTCTATGACCACAATGAAATAAAGCTGGAAATTAATAAGCAACAGAGAACCAGAACAAGGCCCAATGATATGGAAGTTAAACAACTAACTCTTAAACCATCAGTGGGTCAAGGAAGAAATTGCAGAAGAATTCAGTAACTACCTTGAAACAAATGAAAATGAGAGCACAATATATTAAAACCTATGGGAAGGAGAAAAGCAGTGCTGAGAAGAAAATTTATAGCCATTAATTCTTATATTTAAAAAGAAGAAAGAGCTAAAATCAAAGGCTTACCTTCACACCTGGAAGAACTAGAAAAAGAACAACAAATTAATACCAAAGCAAGCAGAAAGAAGGAAATAACAAAGGTTGGAGAAGAACTAAATGAAGTTGTGAATTAAAAAATCACTAGAGGGAAGCGGCTGTGGCTCAATCAGTAGGGCTCCCGTTTACCATGTGGGAGGCCCTGGGTTCGGTTCCCGGGGCCTCCTGGTGGGGGCGAGCCCGCCCGCACGGTGTGGTTGGCTGACCCAGTGAGCGCAGGCAGCAAGGGGGGGATAAATGAATAAATAAATAAAATCTTTAAAAAAAAAATCACTAGAAAAACTAAAAATCAAATGCTGGTTCTTTGAAAGGATTAATAATATTGACAAACCCATAACTAGACTAACAAAGAAAGAGAAAAGATGCAAATAAATAAAAAACAAAAGAGGGGATATCACCACTGATCCCACAGAAATAGAGTATCATAAGATGATACTTTTAAAAATTGTATGCCAACAAGATGGATAACTTATATGAAATAGATGAATTTCTAGAAATGCACAAGCAATCTACACTGAGGAAAGAAGATGTTGATGAACTCAACAGACCTATCATAAGTAACAAGATTAAATTAGTCATCAAAAACCTCCCAACTAAGAAAAGCCCAGGATCAGATGGCTTCACAGGTGAATTCTACCAATCATTTCACAAAGAACTAATACCAATCCTGCTTAAACTCTTCCAAAAAATAGAAGTGGAGGGAACATTGCCTAACTCATTCTATGATGCTAACATCACCCTAATACCAAAGTCACATACACACACAAGAAGAAAAGAAAACTAAAGACTAATCTCTCTAATGAGCCTGGATGCTAAAATCCTCAAAAAAATACTTGCTAATCATATTCAACAACACATCAAATGAGTTATACACCATGATCAAGTGGGTTTCATCCCTGGTATGCAAGGATGTTTAAACATAAGAAAAATCAATCAATGTAATACACCACATCAACAGATTGAAAGAAAAAATCACATGATCATCTCTATTGATGCGGAAAAACCATTTGACAAACACAGCATCCTTTTTTTCATAAAAACACTTCAAAAGATAGGAATAGAAGGAAACTTCCTCAGCATGCTAAAGGGTACATATGAAAAACCCACAGCTAACATCAAACTCAGTGGTGAAATGATAAAGGCTCTCCCTCTAAGATCTGGAACAAGACAAGGAAGCTCATTGTCACCGCTCTTATTTAACATTATGTTAGAAGTACTTGCCCGACCACCTAGGCAAGAAAATGAAATAAAAGGTATCCAAATTTGAAAGGAAGAAGGAAAATTTCACTTTTTAATTTTTTTTAAAAAGATGCTTTAGATTACATAAATGTCACATAAAAAAAATATAGGGGATTCCCATATTCACCAGGCCATCGCCCTCCCACAATTTCCCACACTAACAACATCTTTCATTAGTGTGGTATATTTCTTCCAGTTGATGAACACATATTGAAGCATTTCTGCTAACCATGGACTATAGTTTATATTATGCTTTACCCACTGCCCCTAATATTTTTATAGGTTATGAGAAAATATATAATGGCCTGTATCCATCATTGCAATGTCATGCATGACAATACCTATGTCCCACAAATGACTCCATGTTACACTTATTCTTCCCTCTCCCTCCTCTCAGAACCTCTGGTGGCCACATGTTTTATATCAATGATAAAAGTTCTTCCATTGCTGGAATAATAATAAGTCTACTTTAGTCCAGAGCTGCATTCCCCAATCTTGAGGATTTGGGGATAGCGATGCCCACTCTCTTTCTAATTGAGAGGGGGCTTAGATCCCATGGGGCAGAAGGATGGAACTATCTTGCTTGCAGTTGCAGATACCCTCTGTTCCTTGGGATGGGCATTGTCCATCAGCATCGCCTTCTTAGTTGTCCCAGGTGAGTCCAGTGTATTGGAGAGCAGGTGTTGCAACTCTGCTGAGATTCAGGGCTCAACCGGCACATGAACATACCAAAGATTTAAGTCTCTGGGACATATATTTAACATGTATAGTGCAAATTACAGGTTCAAATAAAAGGGGCAGAAGAGCCATGTGTAGGGAAACTATAAATGAGTTTAACTCTGTTACACTGGGGAGCATAAACTCCAAAGTAAGGCCCACTGACAAGGTGCTGAATTCCTCAGCTTGTCTGCCCTGCTTACAGTGTCTATATAGCCCTAGAGCCCTCAGGAGGCCTGCTGTTTGAGGCACTGTTTACTGTGGCAGTCAATGAGATCCTGCTGAGACATGTATAAGCATAACCTCTGGAATGACCTCCCGACTCACTTGGAAATCTCTTAGGCATAAACACTCATATGTATTTAATATTTCCCCCTTTTGGTCAAGGTCTTTTTCCAGATGCATTGCTAGTTGGCATTTGGTAATAATCCCTTGGTGCCAGAGAGTCATGTACCATGCTGGGGGGAAGGTTTTTTTTATTTATTTATATGCTGAGTTTGGCTTAGAGAGAGGCCACATTTGAGCAACAAGGAGGCTTTCAGGAGGTACCTTTTAACAACATATAATACTAGGCTGTTTCAATTTCATAAGAAAAGATTCATAAGTATAATCATCAATATCAAGGGCCTGGCATAATGGTCTGTCTTCCTTCAGTAGGCACTGCCCATGTACTCTGGGGATTCTTGCTGTTCTATTAGAGAATGTAGTAGGACTCCCCAGGAAGTGAATTCAATATTCTTTCAGTTATTGTGTAGGTCTCCACCCACCGAGGCACCGTCCCATGAACACTTAAACATATGCATATACCTTAGAGGCATGACCCAGGTGCACCTCTCTCCTCAAATCTGCCCATCACCGACACTCCACACCAGTGATCCTCCCCTTCCACATTTGTGACCTTCCATATTTGTACATAACTTGTAACAAATGTGCCATCCACATGTAAAATGTTATTAATAATGGAGAGTGGAAAAGGGGGAAGGTAGTGGGTATATATGAATCCCCTATACATTCTATGTTACTTTTCTGTAAACTAAAGTTTCTTGTAAAATAAAGTGAGAAAAAAAATAAGACAATGAGGGAATATACAGAAGACATTGTCACTATACCTAAAAGATAACAGATCTTATGGTGATGAAAGGCACAATGCAAAAAAAAAAAAAAAAAACACTTTGGCAGAGGAGGATCATTGGTATGGGGTATCCATGGTTGGGAGATGTGTGGGGAGGGGTGCACCCAGGGCATGTCTCTATGGAATATGAAGGTGTTCATGTGGTCATGGGGTGTTGTCTTGGTGGGTGAGGACCCACACAATAATCAATGGAATATTGAATTCCCATTCTGGAGAGTCCTGCTACATTCTCTAATAAAGTTGCAAGAACCTCTAGAGTACATAGGCAGTGCCTAGCGAAGGAGGACACACCAACACACCAGGCCCTTGATATTGATGGTTAGCCTAGTAATATATATTACTAAACTTACCTCCTGAAGGCCTCCTTGTTGCTCAAGTGTGGTCTATCTCTAAGCCAAACTCAGCATATAAACTCACTACCTACCCTCCAACATGGGACATGATTCCCAGGGATGAGCCTCCCTGGCACTGAGGGATTATTACCAAGCACCAACTAGCAATGCATGTGGAAAAAGACCTTGACCAAAAGGGGGAAATATTAAATACATATGAGTGTTTATAATTAAGAGATTTCAAAGTGAGTCAGGAGGTCATTCAAGAGGTTATGTTTATGCACGTTTCAGCAGGATCTCATTGACTGCCACAATAAACAGTGCCTCAAACAGCAGGTCTCCTGAGGGCTCTAGAGATGTCTAGACACTATAGGCAGGGCAGACAACCCCAGAAAATCGGCACCCAGTCAGTGGGCCTTACCTTGGAATATGTGATAACCTATCTCCCCAGTGTATCAGAGTTAGACTCATTTCTAATTTTCCCACACATGGTTCCTCTGCCACTTTTATTTGAATTTATAATTAGCACTATTCTTGTTTAATATATTTCCCAGAGACTTAAATCTTCTGGCTATTCATATGCTGGTTGAGCCCTGAATCTCAGCGGATTTTCAGCCAACAACTACTTTCCAGTTCATCGGACTCACACAGGACAAGTAACAATAGAATGATGATGGACAATGCCCATACCAAAAAGCAGAGTATCTACAACTGCAAACAAGACAGTTCCACCTATCAGCCCCATGAGTCTAAGCACCCTCTCAATTGGAAGCAGAGTGGGTTTCACCATCCCCAAATCCTCGAGATTGAGGAATGAACAGACATAAGTGTGGAATGCACCTATGGACTAAAGTAGACTTATTATTATTCTAGTAATGGAAGAACTTGTAACATTGATATAAAGACAGTAGTCATGAGAGGTTCTGAGGGGAGGGAGAGGAAAGAATAGGTATAACATGGGTCATTTGGGGACACTGGAATTGTTCAGCATGATATTGCAATTACAGATACAAGCCATTATACATTTTGTCAAAACCTACAAAATTGTGCGGTGCAAAGGGTAAACCATAATGTAAACCCTAGACCATGGTTAGTAGAAATGCTTCAATATGTGTTTATCAATTGCAACAAATGTACTACACTAATGAAAGATGTTAATGGGGTAAATTGTGGTAGGGGGATTGGTGGGGTCTGTGGGAATCCCCTATATTTTCGATGTAATATTTATATAATCTAAAGCTTCTTTAAAAATAATGAAAAAAAAAAGAAAACATTCATTATGAAATCCCTAGAAAATAGTCACTGTTTCTTCTCTGTCAGTGTGCATGTCAGTAGCCAAAGAATAGACTTAAGTTAAGAAATACCCACATACTGGCAGGGGCCGGCCCATTCTGGCCAGTCAGATACACCTAGATTGTAATATTTAAGGTCAAATTTCAATCTGTGGTACACAACTGTGCTGTGGCTCAGTCAGCAACCTCAGAACTCTGAGAAGAAAAAAAAAAAAAAGAGGAAAGTGGATGTGTCTCAAACGATTGAGCTCCCACCTACCACATGGGAGGTCCCAGGTTTGGTTCTCAGTGCCTCCTGGAGAAGACAAGCAAGACAACGAGCTGGCACAATGGTCAGGCACAGCAAGCTGATGCAACAGGATGACTCAACAAGGAGACACAAAGAGGAAAGTCAATGAGAGACACAATGAAAGCAGGGAGCTGAAATGGCTAAAGTGATTGAGCATCCCTCTCCTACAAGGGAGGTTCCAGGTTTGGTTCCTGGTGTCTCCTAAAGAGAACTTGAGCAGACACAGAGAGCACACAGTGAATGGACACAGAGAAAAGACAGCAAGTGTAAAATAATGGGGAAGTGGGGGATAAATAAATAAATCTTTTTTTAAAAACAAGAAAAAATGCATATTTTACTGTGAATAGTGAATGTAAATGAAAGAAAGGAAAAACTGCAAGCTTATTCTATCACATGTATGAGCTGCAATGGTACCTGAAGAACATTCCATGAAGTCTCTTTTAAAACCTTGTTATATCTGAGTCGCTTTAAAAATCGATTTAACTGTTTCAGGGCAACCACAGTACAGACCTGGTCTCTGATACTTCCACCTGAATCCAGTTTTAAGTGGTTCAAATGTTCCCGATTTAATGTTAAAGGACAGTCTTGAAAAATTAAAGTTAGTAGCCAACATGGGTATCCAGCAGCGCTGAGATATGACTGCTTTACTGCAAGCTTTGGAAATGCAATTTATGCAACAGATGTCCAGATATGATTTATCTATAGAAAAAGCTGATATGTGTTTTACAAATGGTTTTACCAGCTGTATTAGTCAGGGTTCTCTAGGGAAACAGAATCGACAGGAGATATCTGTAAATAGTATAAGATTTTATAAAATTCTCTCACATGCCCATGGGAATGCATAAGTCCAAATTCCACAGGCAGGCTGCATACCATTGGCTCTGATGAAGGTCCTTGATGAGTTCCCAGGAGATGCTGGCTGTCTGAAGTCGAGCTGGAAATACTCTCTGAATACTGAAATCACTTCCCCATCACTCGTTATTGATGGCAATCTCCTTGGTTGATTGTAGATGTAATCAGCCATCTATGCAATAAACTCACTGATGACTAAAGTCCATAAATGTCCTGGTATTACAATTAGCCCAGTGCTTCCTTGACCAAACACGTGGGCACAATTACCTGGCCGAGTTGACACATTAGCCTAACCACCCCTTGTCAGCTGGGCAACCATACATATCACATTAAACCAAACTTAGCCTCTAAATAAAAATAACAGACATATATATATATTTCTGCCTAACAGTATTCAACAGTCCTGCACACAACCAGAAACGCATTAATTCCCTACAAATATGGTGCAAGTCCTTTGGTAATATTCACTCTTAAACTAGACAACCTTAATATTATGACATGAAACTAATACAACTTATATCATATAAGGAAAAAAAGTTAGGAAAGAAAACAAAGATATTCATTTTGTGTACATACATAATTACACTCAGAACAAGGAAGAAATATTCATGACCACTACAGTTTTCATTTCTGTAACTGGTCACATGGTCAAATTTCATATTATCACTACCTTCTTTCTCTACCCATTCTATGCTCCTGTTACCCTTAGCAAGCATTTCAGCTGGTTGTGGTTCTTTGCCTGGTGAGGTGACTCAAACTTTCATTCCTGAAGATTCTGGGCCATTGTTAGTCCTGTTTGGATTGGGTTGTTGCAATTTTCCATTGACTTTAATTACAAGGCACAGCAGTACTAAGAGACACCCTAGAGGATCTCCTGTATTCCAGGCAAACTCTACTTTACTTTCTATTTCCCCTTGATAGTCAGGATCAATCACTCCAGCTAGTATAGTAATTCCCTTCTTTGCCTGTTGATTCAGAGGCACAAGGAGCCCAAAGTGGCCAGGTGGCAGTCTTCACTTCCATTTCAATGGAATCATTGTTGTGTTCCCAGGTGGAAGCACTCCTCCTTTTGGAACTAAAATACCTGTAGACCAGCAGAGCTTAAGTTTACAGGGACAGGAAATAAAAATTTTCTTAGTGGATCACTAGGGATAATAGTGAGTGGTGCCATTCCCATTTCTACCCCTTGATTCCTGGACCCATGAATCCTGGTTATAGGAGAAAAAGCACCATAGAGTGGATGCTGATTTAGAGCATACACAGCCTCCTGGAGAACATTGTCCCAGTCCTGCGAGGTATTGCTACCTACTTAACGCCATAATTGAGTCTTCAAAAGGCCATTCCACCGTTCTATCAATCTGGCTGCTTCAGGATGATGGGTAACATTGTAAGACCACTGAATTCCATGGGCTTGTGCCCATTCCCACATATCATTTGTTGTGAAATGGGTTCCTTGTTCAGAAGCAATGCTGTGTGGAATGCTATGGTGGTGAATAAGACTTTCGGCAAGTCCACAGATGGTAGTTTTGGAAGAAGCATTGCATCCAGGGAATGTAAATCCACATCCAGAGTATGTGTCTATTCCGGTTAAAACAATTCACTGCCCCTTCCATGATGGAAGTGGTCCAATGTAATCAACCTGCCACCAGGTAGCAAGCTGATCACCTTGGGTAATGGTGCCATATCAGGGGCTGAGTGTGGGTCTCTGCTGCTGGCAGATTGAGCATTCAGCAGTGGCTATAGCCAAGTCAGCCTTGGGGAGGGGAAGTCCATGTTCTGAGCCTATGCATAACCTCCATCCCTACCTCCATGACCACTTTGTTCATGAGACCATGGGGCAATGACAGAAGTGGCTGGGGAAAGAGGCTGAGAATTAGCCACAGAGCAGGTCATCTTATCCACTTGATTATTAAAAGTTTCCTCTGCTGAAGTCACCCTCAGGTGAGTATTCACGTAAGACACAAATATTTTCATGTTTTTTGCCAACTCAGAAAGATCTATCCACATACTTCTTCTCCAGTCCTTTTTGTCACCAATTTCCCAATCATATTTCTTCCAAGTCCCTGACCATCCAGCCAAACCATTGGCAATAACCCATAAACCAGTGTACAAATACACTTCTAGCCATTTCTTCTTCCAAGCAAAATGAATAAGCAAGTGCACTGCTCAAAGTTCTGCCCACTGGGAGGCTTTGCCCTCACCGCTGTCCTTCAGGAACTTCTCAGAAAGGGGCTGAAGTGCTGCAGCTCTCAACTTTTGGGTGGTACCTGCATATTGTGCAGAACCATCCATAAACTAGGCTCAAGTTTTCTCTTCCTCAGTCAACTGATTGTAAGGAACTCCCCAAGAGGCCAAAGCTGTGGGCTGGGAAAGAAGGTGACATGCAAGAGTAGTGACCCTGGGCATTTGTACTTGTGCCTTCAGGACCTGCTCGAGCCCTACCTTGTATATAGCACTTCCACTTTATTATAGAGTGCTGCTGTGCATGCCCAACTTTATGGTTTAGTGCATCAGACAATACCCAACTCATGATAGGTATGTTAGTCAGTCAAAGGGGTGCTGATGCAAAGTAACAGAAATCTGTTGGTTTTTATAAAGGGTGTTTATTTGGGATAAAAGGTTACAGTTACACAGCCATAAAGAGTCCAACTCAAGGTACCATAAGAGGTATTTTCTCACCAAAATCTGTTGCCATGTGTTGATGCAAGATGGCAGGTCATATCAGCAAAGGTTCAGCCTTCCTCTTTCCTCTTAAGGCTCCGTGGGCCCAGCTTCTTCCTATCTCAGCTGTAGGCTGCTTAGGGCTCAGTTGCTCTGTTCTCTTCAACTGCAGACTCTCAGGAAAATGGCTCATCTCTCTTCCCGGGGCCACAGGATCCTCTTCCATGTCTATGGAGCACCCTTCCTCTTTTATCACATATCTGCTTCTATGTTTTCCTTAAGTGAGTGTTCATTTATATAGCCCACCAAGGGGACAGGGACTCAAACTTGCACACCCTAGTGACATGGTCGAATCAAAGCCCCAATCTTAACATAATCAAGTAAACATAAAACCTTTGAATTTAATACAATCAAAGGGTATCACACCCAGAGGAACAGAAAAGTTCATAAACATAATCAATATCTTCTTTTAAAATTCATAAATAATGTCAGACTGCTACAATAGGCAACTCAGGTCTCATGGAAATTGGTAGCCCATGGTTAAGCATTCAGTCTCTAGTAAGGCCCAGTTAGCAGACCAAAAGCTGTTTCTTAAAAGGAGAGCAGCTATCTGCAGAAGATGGCAAGGCTTTGCTCCAAAATCCTAAGGGTCTGCATGGTGATTCTCCTATAGGGGCCTGTCAAAGGCTCCAGACAGCATCTCTATTTGCCACTGAAATTTCCAGCACCATTGGATCTGCTGGATCATATGGCCCAAGTGCAATATGATCTGGACTTGTCGCAGAGCCTCCTCTTGTTCTAGTCCCCAATCAAAACTAGCAGCTTTTCTTGTCACTCAGTAAATGGACCAGAGGAGCACACCCAAATGAGGAATGTGTTGTCTCCAAAACCCGAAAAGACCAACTAAGCATTGTGCCTCTTTTTTGGTCATAGGAGGGGCCAGATGCAACTGCTTATCCTTCACTTTAGAAGGGATATCTCAACATGCCCCACACCACTGGACACCTAGAAATTTCACTGAGGTGAAATGATAGTTAGTAGTTTAGTGATGTTGAGCACTTGTTCGTGTGCTTTTTGCCATTTGTATTTCCTCTTTGGAGAATTATCTATTCAAGTCTTTTGCCCATTTTTAAATTGGGTTGCTTGTCTTTTTATCATTGAATTGTATGATCTCTTTATATAACTTAGATATCAGACCCTTTTGGATATGTACTTTTAAAATATTTCATAACATTGAGTAGGCTGCCTTTTTGCTTTCTTGACAAAGTCTTTTGAAAAACAAAAATGTTTAATTTTTAGGAGGTCCCATTTATCTATTTTTTGTTGTTGTTCATGCTTTCAGTGTAATGTTTAAGAAAGTACCACCTACCACAAGATCTTGAATATAGGACTGCTGTATGATCCAGCAATTCTGTTACTAGGAATATATTCAGAAGAATTGAAAGCAAGGTCATGCACTGACATTTGCACACCGATGTTCATAGCAGCATTATTCACAATTGCTAAAATATGGGACCGGCCCAAGTGTCCATCAACTGATGAATGGATAAGCCAAATGTGGTATATACACAAAATGGAACACTATTCAGCTGTAAGAAGAAATGAAATCAGTATGCATATGACAACATGGATGAACCTAGAGAACATTATTTTGAGTGAAATAAGCCAGACACGAAAGGACAAATACTGTATAGTCTCACTAATATGAACTAAATACGATGAGTAAACTCATGAAAATAAACTCTAGAGTATAGGTTACTAAGAAATAGAATGTGGGTTGTTAATGGGAGCTGATGCTAAATGTATATAGCATTATTTATATGGTTAATTGTAAAAGTGTGGAAATGAATAGAGTTGAAAGTAACACCTTATAATAAGTATAACTAACACTGCTGATTTAAAATTGTGATTGTGGCTGAAACAGGTAGTCTGTGGAGGTAAATGTCAATTGAAAGAAAACTTGAGAATAATCTAAGGAACGTATAACATAGTGGTTTGGCGGTGGATGAAGATTGTAGCTAATAGTATAAATATAAGAATACCCTTCTTCTACAAAGTACTAAGAATATGGTGATATATGGTAAAGTTATAACTAATGTAATTTATGGATGATGGTTGTAGCCATTTGGCGATTTGATGTAATTATGAATTCCAAAAATAATTGGATCATGCTTATAAACTGATCTGTTAATCTGGGCATGATTGAGTTATGATTAGGATGTTGACTGGGCCACGTCAGTAGGGCGTTGAGCCCCACCCCTTGGTGGGTGGAGGAATCAAATATAAAAGGCAAGGCAAAGGACAGAGGGAGCAGTTTTTTGAGTTGCAGTTTTGATATTGGAGTTTTGATGTTGGAGAGAAGGCCCCAGGAGAAGAGATGCGAGCCATTCTCCTGATAGTCTACAGCTGACCTTGTGGAGGAAACAGTGGAGCTAAGCCCAGAGAGAAATGCAGCCCCAGGAAGAGAGGAACCCAAAAAGCCTGAACCCTGGCAAACGTTGGCAGCTGTCTTGCTCCAACACGTGGCAATGGGCTTTGGTGAGAGAAGAAACTTACGCTTTATGGCCAGGTAACTGTGGACTTCTACCCCAAATAAATACCCTTTATAAAGACCAACCCATTTCTGGTATTTCACATTAGCTCCCCTTTGGCTGACTAATACAATAGTTAACAGCAATATTGTAATATTTTGCAGCAATGGCAAGAAGATATTTCAAACTAAGGGACAACAATAAGGGGGTATAAGTGGTGTGGCTCTTTGAGATTGTTTTATGAATCCCCAAAAGAGAAAGCTTATGTTTGTAAACTAATCTATTCCTCTGGGTGTGATACTCTTTATTGCATTAAATCCAGGTGAGGAGCATTTGATTAGATTACATGATAAGATCATTTTAGGTTTTGTTTGGGCTATGTCAATAAGGCATAACTCATGTTGGTTCTGTGCCCCCTTGCTGGGGTCTGATAGAAATGGAAACACAGAGAAAGCCTGACTAAGACAGACACAGGAAGAGAGAGAGCTCTGTCATTTTTGATCCTTCTCTATGACAAGAAGGAGAAGGCTCGAACAGCTGAGGCCCTGGGGACAGATGAGCCATTTTGCCTGATAGCTTACAGCTGAACTTGGGAAGAGTGTGGAACAGCTGAGACTGATATAGGAGGCCCAGAAGATACAAGCCCTATGCCAGCTTGCAGCTGAAATTGGGAAGAAAGTGGAGCAGCTGAGCCCGAGACAGGAAGCTTGGAGGGGAAGGGGGAAAGGCAGAGACCAGGCAGAGATACACCTGCCCTCTTGCTCTTGCTTCAAAACATGGCAGCTGACTTTGGTGAGAAAGCACCTCTTAGGGGCTTTGAGTTGAACTTTTCATGGCCTTGGAACTGTAAGCTTTTACCCCAAATAAATCCCTTCCATAAAATCCAACAGAATTCTGGCACTTTTCATTGGCAGCCCTTTAGCAAATTAATACAAGGGGGTATGGGATTTTTCCTTTTGGAGTGATGACAACATTCTAAATTGACTAAGGTGATGACAGCACAACTCTGTGATGAAAATGAGAGCCACTGAATATACACTTTGAATAGATAGTACAAAGCATGGGACTGTATAACACAGGGACTCCACTGGTGGACAATGATTAACAGGACAAATATGAGAAGTTTTCTCCTGAATGATAACAAATACATACTACTACTATAGGGTATAAATAATTGGGTGGGTTGGGAGAAAAATACACCAAATGTAAGAGGTTTTATATGGGCTATAGTTAGTAGCAATATTTTTACAATGCTCTTTCATACTTTGTAACAAATATTTGACAATGCAAGGTATTGGTGGTGGGGAGATGTAAACGAGCCTTCTATGATGCCAAAAGAAACCCATGTTTCTTTTATAAATTCAAAAATTTTACTATAAATTTATTATTTATATATGTTCATGTATGACTGATATACTTCAATAAAATTCTATTTAAAAAAATACATAAATTAAATTAAAACCTATGTGATACAGCAAAGGCAGTGCTGAGAGGGAAATTTATAGCCCTCAAGGGTTACATTTTAAAAGAAGAAAGAGCTAAAATTGAAGCCATAACTGCACACCTGGAGGAACTAGTAAAAGCAGAACAAACTAATGTCTACTGCAGTAAAACAAGCAGAAGGAAAGAAATAACAAAGATTAGAGCAGAAATAAATGAAATTGAGGGAAAAAACAATAGAATCAACAAAACTAAAAGTTGGTGCTTCAAGAAGATCAACAAAATCATCAAACCCTTTAGCTAGACTGACAAAGAAAAAGAGAAGATGCAAATGACAGAAATGAGAGTGGAGACATTACACTGACACTGAGAATATAAAAGAGATCATAAGAGAATACATTCTTGTACTGCATTTTGATCAGTTGGTTTTTAAATATTATTTATAGATTATAGGAGAAATATTTTTGAAGATAACAAATGTAAATTTTTAAGATATAATTGTGAAAACATATACATATATTTAGATAGAAGCTGCTATTTGTTGAATGGACTTTTCTTTTGAAATTCTAATTTTTAGTGTTTCGCATTATATATTGCTTCAGGGGAGCTACAAGTATGTAACTTTGATGTAAAGTAGAAGGAATTTTTTTATTCTGGGACACTGAGTTAGATGGTAAATATTGACTTAAGAAAACTGAAATGCCTCATACAAAATGTATAATTGCCTAGGGGATCAGACATCTTATCTGCTAGTAAAACACAGTTTTTTTGTAGGGAAAGGATTTTGTTTTCCTTAAGAATGACATCTGAGAGGTAGTTTGAATGTTGTATCATTATTAAATATAAAACAGAGCCAGGATAAAACTAGTTTTAAAAGGTGTGTGTTTTTATTTGTTTGTTGTTTGTTTCTCTAAATACTGTTATGGGCCTTAATTCTGGAAAGCAGCTTACTACTTTAACTCCTGTGAGATAAAGTATTATAAATTTTAGTCAATTTGAAAAATCCATCTACTGTACCACTGCTAAATATTTTGTACTAGGGGGCAATTGTTTTTTTTAAATTTTATTGAAGAATAGCATCCATACATGAACATACACAAACAATAAGTGTATAGTAAAAGTTGTATGGGAATTCTACATATGAGCAGGGATAATTAATTTTTAAGACAATGGATTTTTTAACATGAATTCTGTGTTTCTGCAAGGGATGGTATCTGTGACTTGCCAAAGAGAAGCAATACAGTATATCTGTTTTGCCTTCTGTTATTTATCACATCTGCAGATATTAAGAATGTATGCATTATGCAAAATTCTTGATTATATATTTATGTTGGCTTTTTAAAATTAAAGATATGTAAAAAAAAAAAAAAAAAAAGAAATCCATAGTGTTTCTATACACTAGTAATCAACAATCTGAGGAAGAAATCAAGGAAAAGTTCCATTTACAATAGCAACTAAAAAATCAAATATCTAGGAATGAATTTAGCCAAATTACAAAGATGTAAATGACCTGTACACAGAAAACTGCAGAACATTGCTTTAAAAAATCAAAGAAGACCTAAATAAATGGAAAGACATCCTGTGTTCATGGATTTGAAGACTAAATATCATCCAGATATCAGTTCTACCTAAAATAATTTACAGATTCAACTCAATTTTTTTAACTTTATTTTGTACATTTAATAATTGAAAACATAAACAATTAAAAACTAAAAAGTAAACACAGATGAATAAATATATACATTTTTCAATTAAATGTAATGGATACATGTAAAAATTTTTTTAATCAAACAATATATTACACAATATATTTGGTTCATAATAATGCAACTCAATCCCAATCAAAATTTCAAAAGCCTACTTTACAGAATTGGTAAAGCCAAATGTCAAATTTATTTGGGAGGGTAAGGTACTCCCAAATAGCCCAAAAAAAAAAGAAGAATGAAGTTGGAGGACACACACTTCCTGACTCTAAACATATTACTTAGCTACAGTTGTCAAAACCACATGGAAATGGCATAAAGAGATATATTGACCAATGGAATAGAATTAAGAGTTCAGAAATAGACCCTCACACCTATGGCCAATTGATATTTCACAAGGGTGCAAAGGCCACTCAACTGCAATAGAATAATCTCTTCAACCAAATAAAGAAGAAGAAGAAGAAAAAAAAACAGACTACTCTCTTCCACAAATGGTGCTGGGAAAACTGGATATCCACATGCAAAAGAATGAAAGTAGACCCTTACCTCACACCATATATAAAAATTAATTCCAAATGGCTCAAAGACCTAAATATAAAAAATAGAACTATAAAACTCCTAGAAGAAAATATAGGGAAATATCTTCAGGAGCTCATACTAGACAATGATATCTAAGAATTTACCACAAAAGCATAAGCAACAATAGAAAAAAATAAATGGGACCTGATTAAAATTCAAAATTTTTGTGCATTAAAGGACACTACTGAGAAAGTGCAGGATGCATCCAAGATGGCATTGGAGTAGCTCAGGCAGGGTGCAGCTCTATTGCAAAATAGGGGAGAAAGCATACAAGTCATCTGAGGGAGCCAATTTGGGGACCTGAAAATCAGGAGAGTGATGCATGCTTCATCTAGGAGGACTGGGATTGAGAGATGAAGAGGCCAAAGAGAAAACCGTGGGTTGATGCTCCTGTGGCTGGGAATGTCACCCATCCCACTCCCCCGAGGAGAACAGCCTTGGTAAAACCCATGGCTGAGCAGCCAATGAGAAGAAGAAAGGTCATATCCCTCCCTGGGAAGAGGGAGCATGTGCCTGAGGAATGAGCATGTTTTCTCTTCAATAAATGTAACCACCACAACATGAATTGCCGGTTCAGAATAGCTAGTTAGTGGAAATTGAAGGATTCATCTCTGTGGAAAGGTTTTGCCAAAGAGTGCCATGTGCTGGTCAGCAGGGAAAGTGAAGGAAGACAAGGCTTGCCTCCCCATTTCTTTCCCAGGCAGTTTAGATCTGGTATATTCCCCATTAGTGGCTCCCTGGCCCTGTTTTAATAATTTAAAGTTTTAGTAAAAAATTGAACCAGTTGTGAAATAAAACCATTAAGCAAGAGAGATAAATTAATTAACAAAGTCAAATTATCAACAAAAGATAATAAGCCATACTAAGAAACATGAAGATATGGCCCAGCCAAAGGAACAAACCAAGAATCCAGGAGAGAAACAAGATTTAAGACAATTAATCAATGATGTTCACACAAAACTCCTTAATCAATTTAAAGAAAATGTGACTAAAGAGATAAAGGATATTAGGATGACACTGTATGAGCATAAAGAACTATTTGAAAGCCTGCAAAAAAGTAACAGATCTTATGGAACTGAAAGACACAATGGATGAGATTAAAAATACATAATAGGGAGCAGATGTGGCTCAAGCAGCTGAGTGCCCACCTCTCACATGGGAGGTCCCGGATTCGGTTCCTGGTGCCTCCGGAAAAAGCAAACAACAAGCAAAACAAATGATAAAGCCAACTCGGGGAAGCTGATGTGTCTCAGTGGTTGAATGCCGGCTTCCCACATACGAGGTCCTGGCTTCAATTCCTGGCCCCTGGTACCTAAGAAAAAATACATTAGAGGCATATATCAGCAGATTTGAAATAGCAGAAGAATGAATAAATGAAATTGAGGACAGAACATCTGAACTTGAAAAGATAAGAGAACAGAGAGGGAAAAGAATGGAAAAAATTGAACAGGGTCTCAGGGTATTGAATGACAACATGAAATGCATAAATGCATGCATTATAGGTGTCCCAGGAGAAGAGACTGGAAAAGGGGGTAGAAAGAATATCTGAGGAAATACTGACTGAAAATTTTCCAACCTTTATGGAAGACATGAATATCAATATTCAAGAAAGACAGTGTACCCAAAACAGAATAAATCCAAATAGACCTACTCTGAGACATCTACTATTAAGAATATCAATTTCCAAAGGTAAATATTCTGTGAGCAGCAAGAGAAAAGCAGTGTATCACTGACAAGGGACACTTGATAAGGCTAAGGGCTATCTCTCATCAGAAATCACGGAGGCTAGAAAGTGGTGGTATGATATATTTAAGGTTCTTAAAGAGAAAAACTGCCAGCCAAGAATACTTTATCCAGCAAAACTATCCTTCAAAAATGAAGGCAAATTTAAAGGCTTCACAAATCAACCAAAAACTGAGAGAGTTTGTTACCAAGAGACCAGAGCTACAAGCGATATTAAAGGGAGTGCTACAGCTTGAAAGGAAAAGAGAAAGGCAAAAGACTTGGAGAAGAGTGTAGAAAGGCAGATTATTAGTAAGGGTAACTTAGAGGGTAAAAAGACAGACAATAGTAAGATATGAAAACAGAAAGCCAAAGGATAAAATTGATGAAGTATGTAATGCCTTTACAGCAATAACATTGAACGTTAATGGATTGAATTATCCAATCAAAAGACATATACTGGGAAGCGGATGTGGCTCAAGCGAATGGGCTCCCACCTACCACATGGGAGTTCCCTGGTTCAGTTCCCAGTGCCTCCTAAAGAAGACAGCAAGCTGGAGCTACTGGCAGGCATGGCAAGCTCATGCAACAAGAGACACAAGAAGAAAAACACAATGAGAGACACAACAAAGCAGGGAGCAGAAGTTTCTGGTGCCTCCTAAAGAGGACGGGCAAGAAAGTGAGCTAACATGATGGGCAGGTGCAGCAGGCTGACACAACAAGATGACACAAGAGACACAAGAAGAGAAATTCAATTAGAGACACAACAAAGCAGGGAACAGAGGTGGCTCAAGTGATTAGATGCCTCCCTCCCATATCAGAGGTCCCAGGTTTGGTGCCTCCTAAAGGAACAAAGAATACAAACAGACACAGCAAGTGCAAACAACAAGGGGGTGGGGAGAAATAAATAAATAAAATAAATCTTTTTAAAAAGATATATATTGAAAGAATGGATAGAAAACACGAGCCATCTCTATGTCTACAGAAATCTCAGCTCAGACATAAGGTCACAATCAGGTTGAAAGTGAAAGCTTGGAAAAAGATATTCCATGCACATAGTAACCAAAAATAATCTGGGAGTAGAAATACTAATATCAGGCAAAACAGACTTTAAATGCAAAACTGTTTTAAGAGATAAAGAAGGCCATTATATATTAATAAAAGGGACAATTCACCAAAAAAAAAAAAAAAACTATAATAAATATTTATGCACCTAACCTGGGTGCCCCTAGATACATGATGCACACACTGGAAAAACTGAAGAGAGAAATAGATGTCTCTATGATAATAGTTGGAGATTTTGATACACCACTCTCAGCATTGGATAGAGCATCAGGACAGAGGATAAATATGGAAACAGAGAGCTTGAATAATATTATAAATGAACTAGACCTAACAGACATTTATAGAGCATTACACCCCAAAACAGTAGGATATACATTCTTTTCAAGTACTCATGTATCTTTGTCCAGGATAGACCATATGTTTTCACAATACAGGTCTTAGTAAATTTTAAAAGATTGAAATTATACAAACCACTTTCACTGATCATAAAGGAATGAAGAAGTAACTCAATAACAGATGGAAAGTGGTAAAATTCACAAATATCTAGATATTAAACAACACACTCAAATACTCAGTAGGTCAAAGATGAAATTTCATGAGAAATCAGTAAATAGCATAAGATGAATGAAAATGAGAAAACAACATACTTAAACCTATGGGATATCAGTGGAACATAGAGCATTTTTATGGCATTGGGGAATGTTTTGCATGATTTTGCAGTGACAGATACAGAACATTATACATTTTGTCAAAACCTATAAAATTGTATGGTGCAAAATGTAAACCATAATGTACACCACGGGCCATGGTTAGCAACAATGCCTCGATATTTTTTCATCAATGGTAACAAATGTACCACACCATTGTAAGATGGTATTAATAGGGGGGAATGTGAGTGGATAAGGGGGTAAGGTATATGAGAATCCCCTATATTTTCAATGTAACTTTTCTGTAATTTATTTCTTTAAAAATAAAGTTAAATTAAAAAAATATATAAAATGCAAAAACATACCTATGCAATACAGCAAAGGTAGTGCTGAGAGGGAAATTCATAGTCCTCAATGCTTACATTAAAAAAGAAGAAATTGCAAGAGAAATCAGTAAATATCTCAGCATGAATGAAAACGAGAAAACAACATATCAAACCTATGGGATAATCTGTAACAAATGTTCCACAACAATGTAAGGTTTTGGGGGGAGGGGTGATATATGGGAATTCTGCAAATTATGCATGATTGTTTTGTAAGCTCACAGTTTCTTTAATATTTATATTTATAAACCCTATGGGAAGCAGCAAAAGCAGTGCTGAAAGGAAATTTATAGCCCTCAATGTTTACATTAAAAAAGAAGAAAGAGCTAAAATCATGACCTAACTACACAACCGGAGGAACTAGAGAAAGAACAGCAAACTATTCCCAAAGCAAGCAAAGAGAAAAAATAACAACAATCAGAATAGAAATAAATGAAATTGAGAACAAAAACACAACAGAAAGAATAAACAAAACCAAGTTTTGGTTCTTCAAGAAAATCAACAAAATTGACAAATCATTAGCTAGACTAACAGAAAAAAGAGAGAAGATGCAAATAAATAAAATAAAAAATGGAAATAGGGACATTACTACTGACCACAAAGAAATAAAAGAGATAATAAGACAATGTTATGAACAATGGTATGACAACAAACTAGACAACGTAAACAAAATGGGCAAATTCCTAGGAACTTATGAAAAATCTACACTGACCCTAGAAGAAATAGAAGACCTCAACAAACTAATCACAAGTAAAGAAATTGAAACAGTCATCAAAACCCTTCCTGAAATGAAAAACTCTGGACCAGAGGGCTTCACATGTGAATTCTACCAAGCATTCAAAGAAGATTTAATACCAATCTTGCTCAAACTCTTCCAGAATATTGAACAGGAGGGAATGCTACCAAACTCCTTCCATGAAGCCAACATCACCCTAATACCACAGCCAAATAAAAATACTATGAAAAAAGAAAATTACAGACCCATTATCCTAATGAATATAAATTCAAAAATCCTCAAGAAAATACTCACTAATTGAATCCAAAAACACATTAAAATAATTATTCATCATGATCATGTGGGTTTTATCCCAGGCGTGCAAGGGTGGTTCAACACAAGAAAATCAATCCGTGTAATATACCACGTTAAAAAATCAAAGTGGAAGAATCACATGATCACCTTGACTGACACAGAAAAGGCATTTGACAAAATACAGCATCTTTCTTGATAAAAATACTCCAATTGTTAATATGATCTAATGTGAAATAGTAACCTTAAATTACATTCCTATTAGTAAAACTTCCTATAAATTTTCAAAAAAAAAAAAATAGTCCAAAGGATAAGAATTGAAAGAAACTGTCAACATGATAAAGGCCATATATGAAAAACCTACAGTTAACATTGTATTCAATGGTGAAAGACTAAAAGGCTTTCCCATTGAGACCGGGAACAAGACAAGGAAGCCCACTGTCACCATTGTTCAATATAGTGCTAGCGGTTCTAGCTAGAGCAATCGGGTAAGAAAAAGATATAAATGTATCCAAATTGGAAAAGAAGACGTAAAACTCACTATTCACGTTTGAGATGATCCTCTACATAGAAAGTCCTGAAAAATCTACAACAAAGCTACTAGAGCTAATAAATGAGTTCACCAGAATGCCAAGATATGAGATTAATATGCAAAAAACCAGTAGTGTTTTTATACACTAGTAATGAGCAATCTGAAGAGAAAGTCAGTAAAAGAATTTCATTTACAGAGCTCCCCTGGCACCAGGAAGACAGTCACCATGAAGTTCAACCATTTTGTGACTTTGGGCCACAGCAAGAACTGCAAACGCCACTTCAAGGTCCCTTCACATGTGTGAAGGACAATCATGTCGTCCCCACTCTCCAAGGAGCTGCACCAGATGTACAATGTCCACTCCATGTCCTTCGGCAAGGACAAGGTCCCGGTGGTTTGAAGACACTACAAATGTCAGCAAATGGGCAAGGTAGTCCAGATGTACAGAAGGAAATATGTCATCTACATTGAGAGAGTGCAGCATGAGAAGTTTAACAGCGCAACCATCTACATGGGCATTAACCTGAGCAAGGTGGTTATCACCAGATTAAAACTGAACAAAGATTGGGAAAAAAATTCTTGAACACAAAGCCAAATCTCAACAAGTTGGAGAGGAGAAAGGCAAATATAAGGAAAAACTTATTGAGAAAATGCAGGAATGAATATATCCTATTGGGCAACCACAGTTTAACTGTACATTTTAGCCCAATGTTGCAATCCTTTGGAACATTTCAAGATGTATCTGGAAGGTTTCATTTTCATCTTGTTTTGTTATTGATATATGGCTGTGTAAATCTACTTTTATTGTTTTTATTAATAACTTTATGAGTAAAATGGGGAAATGTTTCCAAAAAAAGAATTCCATTTACAATAGCAACTAAAAATATAAAATATTTAGGAATAAACTTAACCAAGGATGTAAAGGACCTATACTCAGAAAACTACAATGCATTGTTACAAGAAATCAAAGACCTAAATGAATGGAAGGACATTCCATGTTCATGGTTTAGAAAACTAAATATTGTTAAGATGTCAATTCTATTCAAATTAATTTACAGATTCAATGCAACTCCAATAAAAATTCAAACAGCCTTTTTTAAGGAAATGGAAAAGCCAATTGTCAAATTTGTTTGGAAGGCCCTGAGTAGTCAGAAACTGACAGCAAGGAGACAAACTGACATTTGAACACCGATGTTCATAGCAGCATTATTCACTATTGCTAAATAAGGAAACATCTCAAGTATCCATCAACTGATGAATGGTTAAACAGAGAGTGGTATATACTTATGATGGAACACTATTCAGCTGTAAGAAGAAATGAAATCAGGATGCATATGACAACATGGATGAACATTGAGGGCATTATGTTGAGTGAAATAAGCCAGACAGAAAAAGACAAATATTGTATGGTCTCACTAATATAAACTAAATATGATGAGTAAACTCACGGAGGTTACTAGGAGATAGTGTGTGGGTTGAGAATGAGAGCTGATGCTTAATGTAATTAGAATTTTTAATAAAGTTTATTGTAAAGTGTGGAAATCAATAGAGTTTTTTTGGTAACACATTATTGCTACCAACAAATAACACCGCTGATTTATAAATGTGATTGTGGCTGAAAGGGGTAGTATGTGGATGTAAATGTCAATTGAAAGGAAGCTTGACAGTAATCTAGGGGATATATAACAGTGATTTCGGTGGAGGAAGAAGATTGAAGTTAATAGTATAAATATAAGAATGTTCTTCTTTTACAAAACATTAAGAATATGTTGACACAAGGGAAAGTTACAACTAATGCAACTTATGGATGAAAATTAACAGTAAAAATGTAATATTTTTGAAGAAATTGTAAAGAAGATATTTTATCAATTCTAAGGAACAACAATAAGGGGATATAAGAAGGTATGGGACTTTTCCTTTTGGAGTAAGGAAAACATTCTAAAATTTATGGAAGTGATGATAGCACAACTCTGATAAAAAATGAGGCCACTGAGTGTACACTTAAAAGGAAATGTAAAAACCATTGAGACTGTATAACTCAGGGAATCCTGTGGTGGAAGATGGACTGTGGTTAACAGAACAAATCTGAGAAGATTATTTCATGAACTATAACAAATATATAATACTAATAAAGGGTGTTAATATGGTGGGTTGGGAGGAAAATACTCCAAATGCAAGATACGGGTTTTAGTTAGTAGTGGTATTTTGACAATGCTCTTCTGTAGTTTGTAACAGATATTTCACAACAATTCAAGGTGTTGGTGGTAGAGTGATGTATGGGAGCCCTGTATGATGATATGCATGTTTGTTTTGTAAGTGCACAACTTTTACTATGCACTTATTGCTTATTTATGTTCATGTATGAATGATATACTTCAGTAAAATTAAAAAACAAGCAAAAAAAGCTGCAATAGCTAAACTAATATTGGATAAAATAGATTTTAAATGCAAAACCATTATAAGAGATGAAGACGGTCACTATATATTTTTAAAAGGGACAATTCGCCAAGAAGAAATAAGAATAATAAATATTTATGCACCTATCCTAGGTGCCCCAAAATATATGAGACAAACCCTGGCAAAACTGAAGAAAGAAACAGACGTCTCTACAATAATAGTTTGAGACTTCAGCACACCACTCTCAGCGTTGGATACAATATCTGGACAAAGGATAAATAAGGAAACTGAGAGATTGTATAATATGATAAATGAACTAGATATAACAGACATCTATAGAGCATTACGACCAAAACAGCAGGATATACCTTCTTCTCAAGTGCTCATGGATCTTTCTCCAGGATAGAGCACATGTTGGGACATAAGTCAGATCTCAATAAATTTTAAAACATTTAAATTATACACAGCACTTTTAGTGATCATAATGGAATAAAGACGGAAATTAATAACAAGTAGAATACAAGAAGTGTATTAGTCAGCCAAAGGGGTGCTGATGCAAAATACCAGAAATCAGTTGGTCTTTATAAAGGATATTCATTTGGGGTAGAAGTCCACAGTTACTGGGCCATAAAGCATAAGTTTCTTCCCTCACCAAAGTCTGTTGCTATGTGTTAGAGCAAGGCAGCTGCCGACGTTTGCCAGGGTTCAGGCTTCTTGGGTTCCTCTCTTCCCGGGGCTCTATTTCTCTCCAGGCTTAGCTCCTCTGTTTCCTCTACAAGGTCAGCTGTAGACTATGAGGCTCTCTAGGCTTTGCCTCTCTCCACAAGGCCAGCTGTGAACTCTCAGGTGAATGGTTCATCTCTATCCCAGGGCCTTCTTTCCTTCCTCACCAGAACTCCAACATCAAAACTGCTCCAACTCTGTCCTTTGCCATGCCTTTTATATTTGATTACCCACCCACCAAGGGGTGGGGTTCCACACCCTACTGACGTGGCCCAGTCAAACGCCCTAATCATAACTTAATGATGCCCAGATTAACAGACCAGTTTACAAGCACAATTCAATATCTATTTTTGGAATTCATAACTATATCAAACTGCCAAACTGCTACAGGAAGTTTGGAGATTAAGCAACACACTCTTTTTTTTTCTGTACTGGATACTCAATTTTTATTTCCTTAAAACTAGAAGAGATGGTGTTTGAATAGTAAGAAATGTTTCTTACTATTTATTTTTTTTAATAAATTTTTTAAAGATACTTAGATTACATAAATATTACACAAAAAATACAAGGATTCCCATATGCCCCACCTCCCACACCTCCCACAACCTCTCACATAAACATTCTTCATTAGTGTGGCACATCACCTGCAATGGATATACACATCCTGGGGCTTTGCCACTAAGCATGGACCATAGTTCACATTGTAGACCACGCTCTCTCCCACACAGTTCTGCATGTTATATGATGATATAAAATGGCCTATATCTGTCATTGCAATGTCCCGAAAAAGCCCCTGTATTACAACTGCTTTTCCCTCTCCCTGCCCCCAGAGCGTGCAGTGGCTACTGGCTCCACATTAATGTTGTAATTTCTTCCATTGCTCGAATCACAATATGTCTAAAAAGAATACCAGTAAGTTCACTCTAGTCCATAGCTCTTCCCACAATCCTGAGGAGTCTGGGATGGTGATGTCCAGTCCACCTCCAATTGAGAGGGGGCTTATATCCCATGGGTAAGATAGATGGGATTATTCTGCCAGCAGCTGCAGACACTCTCCGTTTCCTGGGATGACCCTTGTCCATCATCATCTCCCCGACAGGTGTCCTGGGTGAGTCCACTGAGCTGTAGAGTAGGATTTGCAGCTCCACCAAAATTCTGAGCCCAGCTGGCACATGGAAAGCCCAAAGACTCCAGTCTCTGGATGTACACCTACAAACTCCAGCACCATGTATAGGTTTGAAGAGAGGAACAGATGAACCATGTGCAGGGAAGACATATTTGAGTCCAACTCTGTCACTCTGTCACTCTCAGGAGCACAAATTCCAAGGTAGGGCCCACTGACAAGGCACCAAACTCCAGAGCTATCCACCCTGACAAAGGACCTGGGTGTCTCCAGAGCCCTCAGGAGCCCCTTTATTTGGGATGACATCTACTTTGGAAGTCTATGAGGTCCTACTGAGATGTGCATATTCTTCCATTTACTTAACTCTTCTTTGATGTCCTTTAACAGTGTTGTGTAGTTTTCTGTATATAATCCTTTACATCTTTAAATTTATTCTAGGTATTTGATTCTTTTAGTTACTATTGTAAATGGTATTTTTTTCTTGACTTTCTCTTCAGATTGCTTGTTATTGGTGTACAGAAATGTTACTCCTTTTTGAGCATTGATCTTATAGCCTGCAACTTTACTGAACTCCTTTATAAGTTCTAGAAGCTTTGTTGTAGATTTCTCAGGGCTTTCTATGTATAGGATCATGTCATCTGCAAATAATGAAATTTTTACTTCTTCTTTTCCAATTTGGATACCTTTTATATCTTTTTCTTGCTGCAGTGCTCAAGCAAGTACTTCTAAGACAATGTAAAATAAGAGGGGCAATAGTGGGCATCCTTGTCTTGCTCTCAGTCTCAGAGGGAAAGCTTTAAGGATTTCACCATTGAAGGTGATGTTAGCTTTCCTTTATCATGTTCAGAAAGTTTCCTTCTATTCCTATCTTTTGCAGTGTTGTTTTTGTTTTAACTTTATTTTGTACATTTAATAATTGAAAACATAAACAAGGAAAGAGTGCTGTATTTCATCAAATGCTTTTTATGCATCTATAGAGATAATCATGTGGTTTTTTCCTTTCAATCTGTTTATGTGATGTTCTACATTGATTGATTTTCTTATGTTGAACCATTCTTGCATACCCGGGATGAAACCCACTTGGTCATGGTGGATAATTCATTTGATGTGTTGTTGAATACAATTACCAACTATTTTGTTGCAGATTTTAGCATCTAGGTTCATTAGAGAGGTTGGCCTGTAATTTTCCTTTCTTGTGGTATCTTTGTTTGGCTTTGATATGAGGGTAATGTTGGCATCATAGAATGAGTTAGGTAATGTTCCTTCTACTTCTATTTTTTGGAAGAGCTTAAGCAGGATTGGTGTTAGCTTTTCCCAGAATGTTTGGTAGAATTCAGCTGTGAAGCTGTCTGGTCCTGGGCTCTTCTTAGTTGGGAGGTTTTTGATGACTGAATTTATCTCTTTACTTCTAATTGGACTGTTGAGTTCATCAATTTCTTCTTTCATCAATGTAGGCTGCTTGTGAGTTTCTAAGAATTTGTCCATTTCCTCTAAATTATCATTCTTGTTGGCATATAAATTTTCAAAGTATCCTCTTATGATACTCTTTATTTCTGTGGGGTCAGTAGTGATATCCCCTTCCTCATTCCTTATTTTGTGTATTTGCATCTGTTCTCTTTTTTTCTTTGTTAGTCTGGCTAAGGGTTTGTCAATTTTATTGATCTTCTCAAAGAACCAGTTTTTGGTTTTGTTTATTTTTTCTAGTGCTTTCTTATTTTCTATTTCATTTAGTTCTGCTCTAATCTTTGTTATTTCCTTCTTTCTACTTCCTTTGGGGTTAATTTTTTGTTGCTTTTCCAATTCCTCCAGGTGTGCAATTAGGTCTTCAATTTTAGCTCTTTCTTCTTTTTTAATATATGCATTTATGGCTATGAAATTCCCTCTCAGTACAGTTTTGGCTGCCTGCCATAGGTTTTGATATGTTGTGCTGTCATTTTCATTAGTTTCAAGGTAGTTACTGATTTCTTTTGAGATTTCCTCCTTGACCCACTGTTTGTCTAAGAGTATGTTGTTTAACTTCCATATCTTTGTGTGTAATCTGTTTCTCTGGCCCTTAGTGATTTCCAATTTCATTCCACTGTGGTCAGAGAAATTACTTTGTATAATCCCAATCTTTCTGAATTCATTGAGAGTTGATCTGTGGCCTAGCATGTGGTCTATCTTGGAGTATGACCCATGTACACTAGAGAAGAATGTATATCCCACTGTATTTGGAGGTAACATTCTGTATATTCTATTAGGTCCAGGTCCTCTAATGTATTATTCAGAGTCTTTGTTTCTTTATTGATTCTCTGTCTAGATGTTCTGTCTAATGGTGATAATGATGTATTAAAGTCTCCCACTCTAACTGTAGAGGCATTTATGTCTCCACTTAGTTTTTCCAGTGTTTGTGTCATGTATTTTAAGGCACCCTGATTAGGTGCATAAATGTTTATGATTGTTCTTTCTTCTTGAAAGATTACTCCTTTTACTAATATTTAGTGTCCATCTTTGTCTCTTACAATAGTTTTGCATTTAAAGTCTATTTTGTCTGATATTAGGATAGTTACTCCTGCCCTTTTTTTGGTTATTGTTTGCTTGTAAAATTGTTTTCCAGCCATTCACTTTCAGCCTCCTTGAATCCCTGGGTCTAAGGTGGGTTTCTTGTAGACAGCATATAGATGGGTCATTTTTCCTTATCCATTCTGCCAATCTGTGTCTTTGGCTAGTGAGTTTAATCCGTTAGCATTCAGTGTTATTACTCTCAAGGAATTTCTTATATCAGCCATATTTTCTTTGGGTTAATGTATGTCATATGCTCTTTTTATTTCTCTATCTGTCTTTATAGTTGTTCTTACACTCTCCTCCAACTCCCTCTCTCCTGTTTTTTTCCTTTCAAACTGTAGAACTTCCTTTAGCATTTCTTGAAGTGCAGGTTTCTTATTGGCATACTCTCTTAATTTCTGTTTATCTGTGAATATTTTGAACTCTCCATCATTTTTGAATGCCAGTTTTGCTGGATAGAGAATTTGTAGCTGGAAGTTTTTTTATTTTAGTACCTTGACTATGTCATACCACTGTCTTCTTGCCTCCATGGTTTCAGATGAGAAATCAGCACTTAATCTTATTGAACTTCCCTTGTATGTGATGGTTCTCTTTTCTCTTGCTGCCTTGAGTATTTTCTCTTTGTCTTGAGCATTGGACATTTTGACAAGTATATGTCTTGGTGTAGACCTGTTGGGATTTATACTGTTTGCAGTGCGCTGTGCTTCCTGGACATGTACATCCATCTCCCTCAATAGGGTTGGGAAGTTTTCAGCCATTATTTCCGTCAACAGGCCTTCTGTTCCCTTTCCCTTCTCTTCTCATTCTAGGATTCCTATAATGCATGTGTTTGTACATTTTGGGTTGTTGGTTAAGTCCCTAAGTCCCTGCTGGATTTTTTCTATCTTTTTATCTATCTGTTCTACTATCTGTTTGATTTCAGATGTACTGTCTTCCACATCACTAATTCTTTCTTCTGCCTGTTCAAATCTGCTATTATGTGATCCCAGCATCTTTTTGGTTTTTTGGATTGTGCCATTGATCGCCATCATATCCGTTATCTTTTTATGTATGTTTACAATTTCTTCATTATGTTCTCCCAGTGTCTTCTTAATATCCTTAATCTCTTCATTCACTTCATTAAGTTGGTCCATGATATTTGTTTGGACAGCTTTGATTAGTTGTTCAATGTTCTGCATCTCTTCTTGGTTTTTAGTTTGTTCATTGGACTGGTCCGTGTCTCCCTGTTTCTCAGTATGGTTTGTAGTTTTTTGTTGCCCTCTGGTCATCATTTTAACTTGATGGGTTTATTCAGTTGATTAGCTTCTCTCTCTGCTCTAGAGTTTTATTTAGCTGGTGGTTCTGTGTGTGTGTTAAGTTTTCTCTTTGACTCTGTGTTCTTCTTGTTCCATTTCCTTACTGTTTTCTATGTTCCCTTGAAGGAAAAAGATTAGGGCCAGAGAAATCAAAAGAGGTAAGAAAGGAAAAAGGATAATCGTAATAATAATAAAAGTTGGAAGAAGAGCCATGTAAGACTTAATAAAATGAATATTTAACTCATGTAAGCATTGTAGAGTAATAGGGGGGAAAAAGTGGAGTACCTACAATGGAATGGGAAAGTATCTGCCATATATATATATAAATATATAGAATTATTTAAAAGGCCAGAATGACAAGGAGATAGAGAAAGAGCAAAGAAAGGGCTTAAAGGAAAAAGTTAATAATAATAAAAAGAAAACAGAATAGACAAGAAAGAAACCAAAACTAGTAAAGTTGAGAACTAATGAAAAATGGTGGAATGTAAGAACCCCAACAGAGAGCAGAAGATAGAAAGATGAAGGAAGATAAAGGGGTAGCATTGGTAGACAAAAATCAATATACACAGAAAATGGGAAATCAAGGAAGAAGTACAGCAAAGAAGAAACAAGCTAGCAGCACCTAGTTTAAAAGGGGGGGGCAGGAAAGAGGAAAGAAAAGCAAGAAACAAACAACAAAACACACACACACACAAGCAAGCAGTCAAACAAAGCTAAGGAAGAGCAGCGTTCCTTCTAGGGCCCTTGTGGAGCTTCTCAGTCTGCCTGTGTTCATCAATCAATTACCCTGCAGGCTTCTCTCTGCAGGTTTTGAGGTGGATTTTAGTGAGTAAATTAAGTTAATTTTTTTTAAGTAACCTTTTTTTTCTTTGGAGGAATAAGGGACCCAAAAGAAGTTAGTACAACAATAATGTCTATGTTTTCCCTGTCCTACGTTATCAGCTGGATGTTAGATATCCCAGTGAATCACTACTCTTAGAGGAGCCGGGAATTGAACTAGGGAACCTTATATATTCCAGACAGAAATTCCTCCACTGAGCTAACTTAATAATTGGGTCAGTTAGTTCTTCAGAAAGCTATTTAGTCACTTTTCCCTGCGAAGGTTTTACTCTCCTGTGGCAGCAGGATTTAGCAGGCTGTATGAGCAGATTCCCCCCTCCCCTTTCCTGGTCAGGTTGAGTTCCCTTTTGAAATTCAAATGGGACCCTAATGACTGAATTCACCTCACTGAAATGGTTTACAAGTCTCTTCTAGACCACCCTCTCCTCCCAGGGTACCCTAAATAGACTTGTGGAAACTTATTAAGCACTACCCACTGCCTGACTCCCTTAGGGGAGTTGAAATTCTGATAGTCCTCAGTGTGGAACTATTAAATTGGATGAGTCCGCCCTCTCTCAGGCCAAGCCTCTGTATCCCAGGGTGGCTAGGTAAATCAGGCTTCCTCAGCAGATTCACCTCTCCCCTCAGCCTGGTGCCACTTCAAGCTGGCTGGTGTGCTCCCCAAAGTGCTAAGGGGGCCCAGACAACCAAGTTCACTGCCCCAAAATGATTTACAAGCCTCTTCTAGACCACCCCTCCCTCCCAGGGGACTCTAAATAGGCTTGTGGAAACTTATCAAACACTTCCCACTGCCTGACTCCCTTAGGGGAGCTGAAACTCTGATAGTCCTCAGTGCGGAACTATTAAATTGGCTGAGTCTGCCCTCTCTCAAGCCAATCCTCCATATCCCAGGGTAGCTAGGTAAATCAAGCTTCCTCAGCAGATTCACTTCTCCTCTCAGCATGGTGCCACTTCAAGCCGTCTGGTGTGCTCCCCAAAGCTCTAAGGGGTTCCAGGCAACCAAACCCACAGAAAGTAAACCCCTCTCCACCCTTTGCCAGAACCCTCCCACTCTCAGAGAATGCGCCTTCTCGCTGGGTTGCCGGCAGGAGTCGGGGCTCACCCTAGCCCTTTGCCCTGGGAGTGGGGCTTAGCCATCAACATCCGCGATTTCCAGCTCAGGGCTAAAAACTCACAGTTTTATCTTGAGCAATCTATCTCCCTGCCCAGCTGCCTCCAGATCAATGTCTCAAAGGCTCTTGCTCCATGGGCTCCCAGAACAGCTCACTTGGGCAGAATCCTGTCTCCAATCAGCTGTCTTTTGTGAAAGAGATGGTGAGTGCCCACTTAAACTGACACCATCTTCAACACACTCTTAATTAACCAGTGGATCAAAGCAGAAATTACAAGAGAAATCAGGAAATACCTCTAGATGAATGAAAACAAGAGTACAACATATCAAAATATCCTGCATGACATTGCAATGACGGATACAGGCCATTTTGTCAAAACCTATAAAATTGTGCAGTGCAAAGTGTAAACTATAAAGTAAGCTATAGACCATGGTTAGTAGCAATGTTTCAATATGTGTTCAGCAATTGTAACAAATGTACTACAATAATGAAAGATGTTGTTAATGGGGAAAGTGTGGGAGGGTAGGGGGTGGGGTATATGGAAATCCTCTATATTTTTGATGTAACATTTATGTAAACTAAAGAGTCTTTTAAAATAAAAATAAACTGAAAAAAATACTTATGGAATACAGTAAAGGCAGTGCTGACAAGGAAATTTATAGCCCTCAATGCTTGTATTTAAAAAGAAGAAAGAGCTAAAATCGAAGACCTAACTGCATACCTGGAGGAACTAGAAAAAGAACAGCAAACTAATCCCAAAACAAGCAGAAGGAAAGAACTAATAAAGATTAGATGGGAAATAAATGAAATAGAAAATAAAAACCAATACAGAGAATCAACAAATAAAATTTGGTTCTTCAAGAAGATCAACAAAATCGATAAAGCCTTACCTAGATAAAGAAAAAAAAAGAGAGAAGATGCAAATAAAATTAATAAAATCCCAAATGAGAAGGGGGACATTATCACATGCCCAGCAGAAATAAAAGACATCGTAAGAGGATACTATGAACAACTGTATGCCAACAAATTAGACAAAGTTGATGAAATAGACCAATTCCTAGAAACACATGAACAACAAATACTGACCCTAGAAGAAATAGAAAACCCCAACAAATCAATCATAAGTAAAGAAATTGAAATAGTCATCAAAAACTCCAAAAAATGAAAAGTCCAGGACCAGATGGCTTTCCAGGTGAATTCGACCAATCATTTAAAGAAGCTATAATTTCAATCTTGCTCAAACCCCTCTAAAAAATTGAACAGAAAGGAATGCTACCAAACTCATTCTATGATGTCAACATCAGCCTAATACCAAAGCTAAATAAAGATATTTCAAAAGTAGAAAATTACAGACCAATTTCTCCCATGAATATAGATGCAAAATCCCCCCCAAAATTGTTTCTAGCTGAATCCAAAAACACATTTAAAAATTATACATCACAATCAAATGGGCTTTATACCAGGTATGCAAGGAGGATTTTACATAAGAAAATCAAACAGTGTAATACACCACAATCATAAATTGAAGAAGAAAAATAACATGATCATCTCAAAAGATGCAAAAAAAGGCATTTGACAAACTAAAACATCCTTTCTTGACAGAAACATTCCAAAAGAGAGAGATAGAAGGAAACTTTCTCAATATCATAAAGTACATGTATGAAAAACCCACAGCTAACATTGTACTCAATGGTGAAAGACTGAAAGCTTTCCCGCTAAGATCAGGAACAAAAAAAGGGTGCGCACTCTCTCCATAGTTATTCAATATTGTGCTGGAAGTTCTAGCCAGATCAATTAAGCAAGAAAAAGAAATAAAAGGCATCCAAATCTGAAAGGAAGAATAAAACTTTTGCTATTCACTTATAAGATCCTATACTTAGAAAATCCCTAAAAATCCACAACAAAACTACTAGAACTAATAGACAATTTCAACAGTGGCAGGCTACAAGATTAATAATTAAAAATCAATAGCGTTTCTATGCACTACTAATGAGCAATCTGAGGAGAAAGTCAGAAATGCCATTTACAATAGCAACTAAAAGAATCACATATTTAGGAATAAACTTAACCAGGCACATAAAGGACCTGTATTCAGAAAACTAAAAAACATTGTTAAAAGAAACCAAAGATGATCTAAATAAATGGAAGCATATTCCAAGTTCATAGGTTGGAAGACTAAATATCATGAAGATATCAATTCTACCCACCCTGACCGACAGATTTAATGCAATCCTAATAAAAATTCCAACAGTCTTCTTTATGAAATTGGAAAACTCAGTTATCAAATTTATCTGGAAAGGTAAGGGCCCCCAAATATACAAAAAATTATCTTTTAAAAAAAGAACAAAGTTGTAAGACTCTCACTTTCTGACTCTCACTTTCTGACTTTACCAGCTACAGTGGTAAAAACAGCATGGTATTGGCATAAAGATAAACAGATTGATTAATGGAATGGAATCAAAAGTTCAGAAATAGATTCTCACATCTATGGTCAAGTGATTTTTGACAAGGCTACCAAACCCACTCAGCTGGGTCAGAACAGCCTATTCAACAAATGGAGCTGGGAAAATTGTATATGTATATCTAAAAGAAAGAAAAAGGGCCCCTATCTCACACCTTATCCAAAAATTAACTCAAAATGGATCAAGGGCCTAAATATATAAGCTACAACTAAAAAACTCCTAGAAGAAAATGTAGGGAATCGTCTTCAAGATCTTGTGGTAGGTGTTGGTTTCTTGGACCTTACACCCAAAGCACAAGCAATGAAAGAAAAAAAAAAAAAAAAAAAGATAAATGGGACTGGCTCAAAATTAAACACTTTTGTATTTCAAACAATTTTGTTAAGAAGGTGAAAAGGCAGCCAACTTAATGGGAAAAAAATCTTCAGAAGCCACATATGTGACAAAGGTTTGATTTCCCTCTTATATAAAGAGATCACACAACTTAATGACAAAACGACGTTACCCAATGTAAAAATGGGCAAAAGACAAATGACGGAAACAACCCAAATTTCCATCAACAAATGAATGCATAAACAAAATGTATATATATACGATGGAATATTATGCTGCAGTAAGAAGAAATGAAATTGGGGCATATATGATAACATGGATGAATCTTGAAGACATTATGCTAAGTGAAGTAAGCCAGACACAAAAGGACAAATACTGCATGGTCTCACTAATATGAACTAAATACTAAGAATAAGCCCATGGAATTAAAACCTAAAGTATAGGTTATTAGGAGATAAAAGGAGGGCTGAGAAGGACTACTGATGCTCAATGTATGTAGAAATTTTGATGAACTTGACTGTAAAAGTGTGGAAATGGATAGAGTTGATGGTAACACATTATACTGAGTAGCACCAGGTTTATAAATGGGATTGTGGCAGAAAAAGGTAGTCTAAGGATGCAAATGTCAATTGAAATAAAGCTAGAGAATAATCTAGGAACTGAATGACACAGAGAGCACAGCAATGGATGAGAATTGTGGTTGATGGTACAGATGCAAGAGTGTGAGCTAGAATGGACGTAAGTCACTATTGCAGGGTGGTGGGAATGTGGTGATGCATGGAAAAAATACAATTCGTGTGACCTATGGACTGTGGTTAACGGCAATACTGTAATATTCTTGCATCAATGCCAAAAATGTACTGTGTTGATAATGGTGGTATGGAAAAAGTGTGCCAAATGTACACTATGGACAATGGTTGGTGGTAATAGTCTCATGATATTATCTCATAATCTGTAACAAATGTTCCACCATGGTGTGGTGTGTTGGTGAAAGGGTGTTGTATGGGAATTCTACACATGTACATGATTGTTTTGTAAGTTCACAACTTCTGTAATAAAAATATATTTACTTTGATTGAAGAGGAGATATTTGGGGACAATGGAAGCGTTTTGCATGATCATGCAATGATGGATACAGACATCCATCATTGCATCAAAAAATTATAAAAGTGTATGGTCTAAAATGTAAACCATAATGTAAACCATTGGCCATGGTTGGTAGCTATGTTTCAATATTTATACATCAGTTGTAACAAATGTACCATCCACATGTAAAAAGATTATTAATAGGGAAGGGGAAAAGGGGGAGGATTTTGGGTATGTGGGAGTCCCTTATATTCTGTATGTAACCTTACTGTGACTTAAAACTTCTTTGAAGACAAAATTTTTTAAAAAGTAAGACACTGGGGGAAGAAATAGAAGAAAATGCCACTGTGCATACAGGACAGCTGATATTACAGTGATAAAAGGAAAAACATCACAAAATAATTTATTTTATTTTATTTTTTTGATGTTCTCCTTTTTTTAATACCCCAATCTTTTTTTACTTTATTTTAGTTTTAATTTCTCTAAATTATTATGTATTTTATTTCTTATGTTTAAACCTACAATTATTATTTCATTTTCCTATTAATAGAATTTGGCAATATTCTTGGCTTCATTTTTGAAGAGGTTTTGGATCACAGATGGGTTACAACTATGGCAGTGGTAGATCAATGGGGTGGGGTGTCAGTCATGGGGGATACATGGGAGGAAGTTCACCTGGGCATACATACAAGGTATATAAATATGTTCAAATGTTCATAAAGCATTGCCACAGTGGGTGGAGAGTCACACAACATCTGAAAGATTATTGAATTCTTATCCTGTGGAGCTCTGCCACATTCTCTAATGGAATGGCAACAATCCCCCAAGTGCAGGGGCAATGACTAGTGGAGAGGGATGGTCCATTGAAGGGACCTTGATGTTGATGACTATGCTTGCAAGCCTTTTGCTCTTGAAATTTGCAACTTAGCCTTGTATTGGAGAGTCCCTAAGAGTTGCCTCCTGAGATCCTCCTTGTTGCTCAAATGTGGACTCTCCCTAAGCCAAACTCAGCACATAAATGCATTACTTTCCCCCAGTATAGGACATGACTCCCAGGGATGAGCCTCCCTGGCACTGAGGGATTACCACCAAGCACCAGCTGGTTATACAAGTGGAAAAAGACCTTGACTAAAAGGGGGACAAGGTAAAGACAAATGAGAGTTATATGGTTAAGAGACTTCAAAGTGAGTCCGGAGGTCATCAGAGAGGTAACACTTATGCACATCTCAGCAGGATCTCATAGATGGCCAAGTCAGATACTACCCCAAATAGTGGGGATCCTTAGGGCTCTGGAGACCCTGGAACCATGGTCATGGCCGATAGTTCTGGAGTTTGGTGCCTTGCCAGTGGGCCTTACTTTGGAGTTTGTGCTCCCAAGTGTGACAAAGTTGGACTCAGATGTGACTTCTCTACACATGCTTCTTCTGTCCCTTTTATTTGAAACTATAGTTGGTGCTGGAATTGGTAGGTGTATGTCCAGGAGACTTTAATCTTAGGGCTGTCCATATGCCAGCTGGGCCCTGAAATTCAACGGAGTTGCAATACCTACTTTCCAGTTTTTTGGACTCTCCCAGGACAACTAACAAGGAAATGATGATGGACAATGATCATCCCAAGGAACCAAGAGAGTCTACAAGTGCAAGCAAGAGAGTCCCATCCATCTGCCCCATGCAATCAGGGCAGATGGATGGGACTCTCAATTAGAAGTGGAGTGGGCAACACTATCCCAGAATCCTCAGGATTGGGGAATGAACTATGGACTAGAGTACACTTTCTGGTATTTTACTGTAGACTTGTTGTGATTCTAGCAATGGAAGAAACTATATCATTCATGTGGAGGCAGTGGCCACTGGAGGTTCTGAGGGCAGGGAGAGAGAAATACGGTGAGATATGGGGGCATTTTGGGGACTTGGGAGTTTTCTTGGATGACATTACAATGAGAGATGTGAGCCATTGCATGTCTTGTCATGACAAGATTGTGAGGAAGAGAGTGTAGACTACAATGTAAACTATAATCCATGCTTGGTGGCAATGCTCTAAAAAGTTTTTGTCAATTGTAGTGAATATACCACACTGATGAAGGATGTTGTTGGTGTGGGAAAATGTGGGAGATATGGGAAGTGGGGCATATGGGAATCCCCTATATTTTTATGCAACATTTATGTAATCAAAAGACCTTTTTTAAAAAAAATAAAAATATATATTTAAAAAATATATAATAGGGTGGGGGAAGTGGATGTGGCTCAAGCCATTGAGCTCCCACCTACCACATAGGAGGTCCCAGATTTGGTTCCTGGAGCCTCCTAAAGAAGACAAGCAAGACAGTGAGCTGATGCAACAAGATGGTGCAACAAAGAGACACAAGGAAGAAAACACAATAAGAGACACAACAAAGCAGGGAAAGGAGATGGCTCAAGGGATTAAGTGCCTCCCTCCCACATAGGCCATCCTGGGTTTGGTTCTGGTGCCTCTTAAAAAAAAAGAAGATGAGCACACAATGAACAGACCCAGCGGGGGGAGGGGGGCAATAAATAAATAAATAATAAATCTTTAAATAATAACAATAATAGGGTGGTTTGGGGAGCGAATGCACCAAATGTAAGATATGGACTATAGTTAGTAATAATATTTTGATGATAGTCTTTCATAATTTGTAACAAATGTTTCACAACAATGCAAGGTGTTGGTGGTAGGTTGATGTATGGGACCCCTGTATGATGTTATGCATGTTTGTTGTGTAAGTTCACAACTTTTACTATACACGTTTTGTTTATGTATGTTCATGTATGAATGATAAACTTCAATAAAATTCAAAAAAGGAAAAGAGGGCAAAAGATTTGAATGGACATTTTTATGAAGAAGAAATACAAATGATCAAAAGGCACTCGAAAAGATGCTCAATATCACTAGCTATTAGGGAAACGTAGATCAGAACTACAATGAGATACCATTTCACACCTTCAGAATAGCCATTATTTTAAAAATCAGAAAACTACAAGTGCTGGAGAGGATATGGAGAAATAGGAACACTTCACCACGGTTGGTGAGTGTGCAAAATGATGCAACCTCTGTGGAAAAAGATTTGGCGGTTCCTCAGGAAGCTAAATATAGAACTGTCATATGATCTGGAAATACTGTTACTAGGAATACATTCAGAAGAGTTTATGGCAAGGAAGCAAACAGATATTTGCAAACAGATGTTCAGAGTGGCATTATTCACAATTGCTGAAAGATGGAAACAACCTAAATGCCCATCAACCAATGATTGGATAAATATAATGTGGCATATATATAAAATGGACTACTATTCAGATGTAAGAAGAAATTAATTGGAGAAGCATATGACAACTTAGAGGAACCTTGAGGACATTATGTTGAGTGAAATAAGCCAGACACAAAAGGACGAATATTGTATTGGTCTCACTGATATGAACTAAATATGATGAGTACACTTATGGAGTTGGACTATGGAGTATAGGTTGGTGGGAGATAGCTGGTGGTTCTGTGTGTGTGTTAAGTTTTCTCTTTGACACTTTTTCTTCTTATTTTATTTCCTTGCTTCTTTCTATGTTCCCTTGAAGGCAAAAGATTAGGGCCAGAGGAATCAAAAGATGTGATAAAGGAAGAAGGGTAATAGTAATACTGATAAAAGCTAGAAGAGGGGCCGTATAAGACTTAGTGAGGTGAATATTTAACTCGTGTAGGCAGTGTAGAGTAATAGGAAAAAAAGTGGAGTACCTACAATGGACTTGGAAACCAAAGAGGAATATATATATATATAATGATTTAGAAGGCTAGAATGATGGGGAGGGAGAGAAAGAGTAAAGAAAGGGCTGAAAGGCAAAAGTTAATATTAATAAAAAAAGAAGAAAACAGAATAGATAAAATAGAAATTGACACCCTTAAGTTTGTGGGGTAATAAAAAAGGTGGTATGTAAGAACCACAACAGAAAGCAGAAGGCAGAAAGATGAAGGAAGTAAAAGAGATAGATTGGGGGAGAAAATCAATATAGAAAGAGAATGTGAAATCACTGAAGAAGCACAGCAAAGAAGAGACAAGCTAGCAGCACCTAATTTAAAAAAAAAAAATAAGAAGGGGGGCAGGCAGGAGGAAAGAAAAGCAAGCGACAACAAATAAAGAAAAACCAAACAACCACACAGGCAAGCAGTCAAACAAAGCTAAGGAAGAACAGTGTTCCTTCTTGGGCCCTTGTGGAACCTCTCAGCCTGCTTGTATTCATCAATCAATTGCCCTGCAAGGTTCTATCTGCAGATTTTGAGGCAGATTTTAGCTATTAAATTAAATTTAAAAGAAAAATTCATTTTTTATTTTTTAAAGTGACTGCCTTTTTTTTTTTTTTGGCAAAATAGAGGACCCAAAAGAAGTCCTCTTCAAGACCACCCCCTAACCAGGCTCGTGGAAACTAATGAAGCACTTCCCATTTCCTGGCCTTGCCAGGGGAGCTGAAGCTTTGATGCTTGTCAGTGCAGAATGATAAAAACAGCTGACTCAGCCCCCTCTGGAGCCAGGCCTCAGTGTCACTGGGCTGCTGGGTAAATCAGGCTTCCTCAGTAGATTCTCCTCTCCCCTCAGCCTGGCGCTGCTTCAAGCTAGCTTATCTGCTCCCCAAAGCTATGACGGGGTCCAGGCAGCCAAATCCATATAAATGAAACCCCTCTCCACCTTCTGTCACAACCCTCCCACTCTCAGAGAATGTGCCCTCTCACCAGTTTGCTGGTGGGGGTTGGGGCGTATACCTGGGCAGCTAGGTAAATCAACTTTCTCAGCAGATTCGCCACTCCCCTCAGCCTGGCGCCTCTATTTTGTTCCCCAAAGCTACAAGGGGTTCCAGGCAGCCAAATCCACAGAAAGAAAACCCTTCTCAACCCTTCACCAGAACCCTCCCACTCTCGGAGAATGCTCCCTCTCACCAGGGTGCCGGCGGGAGTCGTGGCTCAAACCAGCCTTTTTCCCTGAGGGTGGGGCTCAGTCGTCTGTGTTAACCTCCACGGGCAGGGTTAGAACTCACGAATCTCTCCCGAGCAATGTCGAGCTCCCTCCAGATAGATGTCCTCAAATGTTCTCACTCCATGCTCCCACAGCATAGACCCCCGGGCAGGACCCTGTCCCCAATCTGCCATTCTCAGAGAGTGACTCAGCGAGTGCCCTCCTAAATCGACACCATCTTCCTTCAGGTTAAGCCTTTTAAAGCCTTTACTCCTTCTTCATAATGTTGGGGAGACGCCTCAGCTGTTTGCTGTTCTGATTGGTTACCCCACCTGCTAGTTCTCAGGGGGCCAATGGTGAGACCTTTTGAAAGTATCTGGAGCTTCCCTTGACCCCAAATGGGAATCTAGTTCCAAATGGGATTTCCCTGGCAGAGGTCTCATGGGATCTCTCCAGTACCCTTCCCCTCAGGAGGTTTCCTGATAGAGTTTCACAGCCACTTGTCTCACAACCATGTTTTCTGCCAGGTCCTAGCTGCCTTCCCTCTTTCACTATATTAACCTGCATCAGCAGGTAAAACAAAAATAATCAGTTAAAAGAGTTGAAAGTGGTTGCTTCGGTGGAGTGGGAAACAGAAGTGAGACATAGGGGTATTGCAGTTTTGCATAACAATATTTGTAACCAAGAGACCAAGTTTGCAAGAAATATTAAAGGGAGTGCTAAAGCCTGAAAAGAAAGGACAGGACAAAGAGGCTTGGAAGAGAGTCTAAAAATGAAGATTATATCAGTAAAAGTAACTAAAAGTGTAAACAGAGTGTTGAAAATAAAATATGACAGATAAAACCCAAAGGTCAAAATGGGTGAAATAAAAATTGCCTCTACAGTAATAACATTGAATGTTAATTGATTAAATTCCCCAATCAAAAGACACTGACTGGTGGAATGGATAAAAAATATGAGCCATCTATATGATGTCTACAAGAGAATCACCTTAGACTCAAGGATACCAATAGATTGAAAGTGAAAAACTGGAAAAAGATATTTCATGCATGCAGTGACCACAAAAAGCTGGAGCAGCTTTTCTTATATCATATGAAATAGACTTTAAAAGCAAAACTGTTTTTAGAGACAAGTAAAGACATTATACATTAATAGGAGGGGCAATTCAACAGGAAGAAATAATGATCATAAATGTGTATGTACCTAACCAGAATGCCCCAAATTACATGAAGCAAACACTGACAAAACTGAAGGGAAAAATAGATATCTTTACAATAATAGCTGGAGACCTCAATACACCAATCTCAGTAATAGATAGAACATCTGGGCAGAAGATCAATAAAGAAACAGAGAGACTGAATAATATGATTAATGCACTAAACCTAATAGACAGGTATAGAACATTGCAGCCCAAAATAGCAAGATATACATTCTTCTCAAGTACTTGGGATCTTTCTCCAGGAAAGACCATATGTTTGGTCACAAAGCAGATATCAGTAAATCCAACAAGATTGAAATTATACAAAGCACTTTCTCTGATCACTGTGGAATAAAGTTGGAAATCAACAAGAGATGGAAAAAAGGAAAATTCACAAATATATGGAGATTAAACAACACACTCAAATAATCAGTGGGTCAGAAAAGAAATTTTGAGAGAAATCAATAAATATCCCCAGATGGATGATATCTAGAGCACAACATATCAGAACCTAAGGTATGCAGCAAAGACAGTGCTGAGAGGAAATTTATAGCCCTCAATGCTTACATTAAAAAAGAAAAAAGATCTAAAATCAATGATGTAACTAAACAGCTGGAGGAACTAGAAAAAGAACAGCAAATTATTGCCAAAGCAAGTAGAAGGAATGAAATAACAAAAATCAGAGCATAAATAATTGAAATTGAGAACAACAACAACAAAAAAAGAATTAACAAAACCAAAAGTTGATTCATCAAGAAGAGTAACAAAATCTACAAACCTTTAGCTAGACTGACAAAGAAGAAAAGAGAGAAGATGGAAATAAATGAAATAAAAAATGAAAACGGGCACATTACTACTGACCCCACAGAAATAAAAGAGATCATAAGAGAATACTATGAACAACTGTGCCAACAAACTAGAAAATGTAGATGAAATGGAAAAATTCCTAGGAACATATGAACAACTTACACGGACCTTGGAAGAAATAGAAGACCTCAAAAATTTAAAAATCACAAGTAAAGAGATTGAGGCAGTCATCAAATAAGTCCCCAAAATGAAAAGCCCAGGACCACATAGTTTCAAAGGTGAGTTCTACCAAGCATTCAAAGAAAATTTAATACTAATCTTACTCAAGCTCTTTCAAAAAATTGAACAAGAAGGAACAATATCAAACTCATTCTATGAAGCCAATATCACCATAATACCAAAACCAGATAAAGATCTTATGAAAAACACAGTCCATGTTAAATATCATCAAAATTTATAAAGGTATATGGTCTAAAATGTAAACCATAATGTAAACCACTGACCATGGTTACTAGCTAGGGTTCACTATTTGTATATGAGCTGTAACAAATGTACCATCCACATATAAAAAGGTATTAATACAGAAAAGGGGGAAAGGGGGAGGATGTTGGGTATATGGGAGTCCTCTACATTCTGTATGTGACTTTACTGGGACCTAAAACTTCTTTGAAAACAAAATGAAAGAAAGTAAGACACTGCGGAATAAATGGAAGAAAATGTCACTGTACATGCAGGACAACAGATATTACAGTGATGAAAGGCAAAATGACAAAAAACAATTTTCTTAAGTATTTTTCATTATTTTTTAATATCTCAACTTTTAAATTTATTTTAATTTTAGTTTTCTTTGCATTTTTATGTATTTTATTTCTTATATTTAAACCTACTATTATTATTTAATTTTCCTATTAGTTGTATTTGGCTATTTTATTGGCTTCATTTTTGAAGAGGCTTTAGGTCACAGAAGGGCTACAACTGGGGCAGGGGAGGATCATTGGTGTGGGGTATCAGTGATGGGGGACACATGGGAGGAATTTCACCTGGACATACATATAAGGTATATAAATGTGTTCAGATGTTCACAGAGCATTATCACAGTGGGTGGAGACTCACACAATAACCAAGAGAATATTGAAATTCCTCCTGGAGAGCTTGTCACATTCTCTAATGGAGCAGCAACTGTCCCCCAAGTGCAGGGGCAATGACTGGCAAAGGAGGATGATCCATTGTTGGGCCCTTGATATTGATGGCTATGTTTGTGAGGCTTTGCTCCTGAAATTGAAACTTAGCCTAGTGTTGTGGGGTGCCTAAGAGTTGCCTCCTGAAAGCCTCCTTGTTGCTCAAATGTGGCCTCTCTCTAAGCCAAACTCAGCATATAAATGAATTACCTTTCCCCCAGCATGGGACATGACTCCCAGGGATGAGCCTTTCTGGCATCGTGGGATTGCTAACAAGCACCAACTATCAATGCAACTGGAAGAAGACCTCAAATAAAAAGGGGAAAAGGTAAAGACAAATGAGTTTATTTGGCTAAGAGACTTCAAAGTGAGTCGGGAGGTCATCCCAGAGGTAATGTGTATACACATCTCAGCAGGATCTCGTAGACTGCCAAAGTGGATACTACCTCAAATAGTGGGGCTCCTGAGGGCTCTGGAGACACCCAGGTCATATGGTCAGGGCAGGTAGCTCCGGAATTTGGTGCCTTGCCAGTGGGCCTTACTTTGGAGTTTGTGCTCCTGAGAGTGACAGAGTTGGACTCAGTTATGGGTTCCCTACACGTCTCATCTGTTCCTTCTATTTGAACATATACTTGGTGCTGGAGTTGGTAGGTGTTGCAGTCGGGCAGTTTGATGTAATTATGAATTCCAAAAATATAATTGGATCATGCTTGTGAACTGATCTGTTAATCTGGGCATGATTAAGTTATGATTAGGGCGTTGACTGGGCCATGTCAATAGGGCGTTGAGCCCCATCCCTTTGGTGGGTGGGGATTTGAATATAAAAGGCAAGGCAAGAACAGAATTGAAGCAGTTTTTGAGAAGCAGTTTTGATGTTGGAGAAAAGGTCCCAGAAGAAGAGAAGTGAGCCGTTCGCCAGATCATCTACAGCTGACCTTATGGAGGAACCAGAAGAGCTAAGCCCTGAGAGAAACACAGCCCCGGGAAGAGAGGAACACAAGAAGACTGAACCCTGGCAAATGTCGGCAGCTGTCTTGCTCCAACACGTGGCAATGGACTTTGGTGAGAGAAGAAGCTTACACTTTCTGGCCTTGTAACTGTGGACTTTTACCCCAAATAAATACTCTTTATAAAGACCAACCCATTTTTGGTATTTCACATTAGGACCCCTTTGGCTGACTAATACAGAATTTGGTACCAGGAGTGGAGTAGCGCTTTTGCATATACCAAAATGTTGGAATAGTTTTATAAATGGTTAAGGGGTATTTTTTGGAGGAATTGTGAAATGCTTGATGGAAAAGGCCTAGATCACTTTGAAGAGACTGTTGATAGTAATATGGATGCTAAAGAGACTTTCTATGATGCCTTAGAAGTAAATGATGAAACTATTATCGGAAATTGGAGGAAAGGCAATCCATATTTTAAAGTTGCAGAGAACTTAGCAAGATTAACTCCTGGTGTTATATGGAAGACAGAATTTGAAAATGGCGAACCGGAGCATTTAGCTGAAGAACTTTCCTAGGTAAACTCAGAGAATGTGGCTTGGCTTCTCCTTGCAGCTTATAGCAAAATAACTAGATGAATGAAATACATTAAGGACTGAACTTTTGGGCACAAAGAAAACAGAAACTGATTCCGGAACTTCCAAGTTTCTGGAAATCAAATTCCTAGATGAAAATGCCCTATTTGAAGACTTTACTAAACTTGGAACTTGTAAATCAGAATTGAAGATGCAGTTATCTCAGAAAGACTTGTGGAAAGTCTTACTGTCTGATGGCTTGGACCCCTGCTTCCTGCATGCTAAACCAACAAAGTTTTTAAGAGAGCTGTATGAACAAAACCACTATCAGCTTGAACAAAAGAGGACATGGAAAGGAGAGACTGAAGGAAAAACAGCTTTAAGAAGAAAACCATGGAAGCAGAGATCTGGAATTAAGACATCTCCTTGAGCCAAGAGAGGAGTCCCACCCATATGTACAGAAAGGGTGAGTTTTCCCCAGCAGTTGAAGAGGGTGGATGTCCCCACTCGATGTTCTGGGAGAGTTTTGCCACTCCAGGGTGCAGGGAGGGTGGAGCACATTCCTCAAAGATTAAGGCGGTTAAGGTCAACACCCCATAAGTCTGAGAGGGGTGTACCTGTCCCCCATGGATTAGAGAAGGCCAGGTGGTAAACCTATTGCTCTGAGAGGGTTGAACCTGTATGCCAAAGGTTAGGGGGAATGTTGCCTTCACCTCACTGTACTAGGGAGGCTAAGACTCTAAACCAAAGATTGGGTAAGGTGTGGCAATCACCCCAACATTCTTGGAGGGTGCGGTCTGGAGCTTGGTTGACACCCAGATGCTTGATGAGGGTGGAACCAAGAAAATGGCCGTTGGGCAAGCCTATGGAAAGGGTGAGTTCCCATGTAGCCCCAAGGAGAAGAAACCAACATCTTGAGAATGACTCTCAGACTTTGAAATCAAATGGAGCATGCCCTGCAGGTTTTCTGAACTGCAGAGGATCCATGACTCATGTTTAACATTCTAATTTCTCCTTATGATATTGAAAATGTTTATCCTTTGTCTTCCATTTGTGTGTTGGAAGCAGTTAAATGGTTTTCTAAGTTTCAGAGGTCTACAGCAGACGGGATTTTGCCTAAAGACAAAGTGTATTTCTTTAAACTGCCTATGATATGATTTTGTACTTGCACTGTTACTGATTTAAGGTTTTTTAAATATTGTAATGTATTTTTGGAATTCAGAGGGTGGGGTGTTGCAGTTGGGCAGTTTGATGTAATTATGAATTATGAATTCCAAAAATATAATTGGATCATGCTTGTAAACTGATCTGTTAATCTGGGCTTGATTAGGGCATTGACTGGGCCATGTCAGTAGGGCATTGAGCCCCATCCCTTTGGTGGGCGGGGAATTGAATATAAAAGGCAAGGCAAGAACAGAGTTGAAGCAGTTTTTGAGAAGCAGTTTTGATGTTGGAGAAAAGGCCCCAGAAGAAGAGAAGTGAGCCACTCGCCTGATAGTCTACAGCTGACCTTGTGGAGGAACCAGAAGAGCTAAGCCCTGAGAGAAATGCAGCCCCAGGAAGAGAGGAACCCAAGAAGCCTGAACCCTGGCAAACGTTGGCAGCTGTCTTGCTCCAACACGTGGCAAGGGACTTTGGTGAGAGAAGAAACTTACACTTTCTGGCCTTGTAACTGTGGACTTCTACCCCAAATAAATACCCTTTATAAAGACCAACCATTTTTGGTATTTCACATTAGCACCCCTTTGGCTGACTAATACAGTAGGTGTACATCCAAGAGACTTGAATCTTTGGGCTGTCCATATGCCAGCTGGTCCCTGAGCCTCAGTTTCAACCCCTACTCTCCAGTTCATTGGACTCACCCAGGACAACTAACAAGGAAGTAAGGATTGACAACCACCATACCAAGGAAATGAGAGAGCCTACAACTGCAAGCAAGAGAGTCCCATCCATCGGCTGTATGGGATCAAAGCCCCCTCTCAATTAGAGGTGGAGTGGACATCACCATCCCAGAATCATCAGGATTGGGGAATGAACCATGGCATTGCTCAATGGCAATGTCCCAGGATGCGTTTATCAATTGCAATAAATGTGCCACACTAATGAAGGATGTTGTTTATGTAGGAGGGTGTGGGAGGTGTGGGAACCGTGGAATAGGGGAATCCCTATTTTTTGTGTAACATTGATGTAATCTAAGTATATTTTTTAAATAAAAAATATATTTTAAAAGATATTATGCTGTGAATATTCTCACTGTCCTGATTTTGTGATAATCAGTGTAGGCTAAACATTTGCCATATTAGAAACCACGCATGTGTCCCCAAACCTAGTTTTTCTCCCTAGGTCTGGTTTTTAGAATGCTGGTGATAAACCAAGCCTGATTTATTATATGACCATCCTGTATAGGAAATGACTGTTATTCTAGGTATCTTTGGTCAACCTTAAGAGATAGAGCAGGAGGTGGATGTGGCTCAAATGGCTGGGTGTCCGTTTCCCATGTGGAGGAAGCTGGGTTCGATTCCCGGGACCTCCCAGTAAATTAAAGAAAAATATAGAAGGTGCACGGGTGCACCGCCAGGCCCCGCGAGCAGGTGAGTCGTTTGGCCCTGAGAGTGGGTGAACCCCCAGGCCCCGTGAGTAGGTAGCCCCCAGGCCCTGCAAGCAGGTGAGCCCCCAGGCCCTGCCAGCGGGTGAGCCCCCAGGTGGCCGCACGAGCAGGTGAGCCGTCAGGCCCCACTGAACCAAACAGCAAGATGATGATGTAACAGGAGAGAGACGCAGGGGAGAGCCAAGACGAGATGGCAGAAAACCAAGAACTGAGGTGGCACAGGTGACAGAACACCTCTCTCCCACATCAGAGATTCCCAGGATAGAATCCAGGTGAAGGCAAGAGGAGAAGGATGAGAGGAGAGGGCAGGAAACAGACACAGAGAATTGCCCAATGAATGGACACAAAAACAGCAAAAACGGGGAGAAGGGGGTTAAAATGGATAAAAAGTAAATTTATGTAAGCAAATGACATATATGCATATATATTTATATATCATTTTACAAATATTGGTATGTATTGTGAAAATTTTGATTTTACCCACAATAAAAATAAAAATAAATGTAAAGATGTTCAAAAAAACTTTAAAAAAGATATTATGAAAAAAGAAAATTACAGACCCATTTCCTTAATGAATACAGATGCAAAAATTCTCAGCATAATACTTCTAATTGAACCCAACAAAACATTAAAAGAGTTATTCATCATGATCAAGTAGGTTTTATACCAGGCATACAAGGGTGGATCAACATAAGAAAATCAATCAGTGTAATACAACACAACAATAAATCAAAGAAGAAAAATCACATAATCCTATCAATTGATGCAGAAAAGGTATCTGACAAAATACATCATCTTTTCATGATAAAAATACTGCAAAAGACAGGAATTGAAGGAAACTTTCTCAACATGATAAAGGCCATATATGGAAAACTCCACAGCTAATTTTGTACTCATTGTTGAAAGAGAGAAAGCTTTCCCATTGAGATTAAAAACAAGACAAGGATACCCACTGACACCACTGCTGTTGAGTATAGTGCTAGAAGTTCTAGCTGGAGCAATCAGGCAAAAAAAAGAAATAAAAGGCATTCAAATTGGAAAAGTAGAAGTAAAACTTTCACTATTTACAGATGATATCATCTTATACCTAGAAAGTATGGAAAAATCTACAACAAAGCTGCTAGAGCTAATAAACTATTTCAGTAGAGTGTCAGGATACAAGATCAAAATGCAAAAATCAGTAGTGTTTTTATAAACTAGTAATGTACAATCTGAGGAGGAAGTCAGGAAAAAAATCCATTTACAATAGCGACTAAAAGAATCAAATATTTAGGAATAAAGTTAACCAAGGACATAAAGTGTTTGTATTCAGAAAACTATAAGGCATTGCTAAAAGAAATTGTTAAAAAGACCTTAAATAATTGCAGAACATTCCATGCTAATGGATGGGAAGACTAAATATCATTAAGATGTCAATTCTACCCAATTGATATACAGATTCAAAGCAAAGCTGATATAGTATTCTACTATAGACTTATTGTGATTCTAGCAATGGAAGAACTTATATCATTGATGTGGAGGCAATGGCCACTAGAGGTTCGGAGGTCAGGGAGAGGGAAAACAGGTGTAATTCAGGGGTATTTTCGGGACTTGGGAATTGTCCTGAATGACACTGAAACGACAGATACAGGCCATTATATATCTTGCTATATCCTACAGAATTGTGTGGGAGAGAGTGTAAACTACAATGTAAACTATAATCCATGCTTAGTGGAAATGTTCCAAAATGTATTCATCAACTACAATGAATGTACCACACTAATGAAGGATGCCGGTAATGTTGTAAATGTGGGCAGTGTGGGGAGCAGGGCATATAGGAATCCCCTATATTTTTTATGTAACATTTATGTAATGTAAATATCTTTTAAAAATAAAAAAAAATTTTAAACATATTAAAAAGTAAAAAAAATAAGTAACACTGAAGAAGAACTGTTGAAATTGAAGAGAGAAAAAGAACAAAGAGAGAAAAGAATGGAAAAAATAGAGCAAGAGCTCAGAGAGCTGAATGATAACACAAACACAACAATGTACATGTCACGGGATTTCCAGAAGGAGAAGAGAAGGGGAAAGGGACAGAAAGAGTATTTGAGGAAATACTAGCTGAAAATTCCCAACTCTCATGAAATAAATGAACTTGAACTTGCATGTCCAAAAAGCGCAGCGTACCCCAATCATAATAGATGTGAATAGACATACTCCAAGACACATACTACTAAGAATGTAAAATGTCAAAGAGAAAGAGAAAATTCTCAGAGCAGCAAGTGAGAAGAAAACCATCACATACAAGGGACGCCCAGTAAGACTTAGTGCAGATTTCTAATCAGAAACCATGGAGGCGAGAAGACAGTGGTATGGTACAATTAGGATATTGAAAGAGAAAAACTGCCAGCCAAGAATTCTTTATCCAGCAAAATTGCCCTTCAAATATGAAGGTGAGTTTAAAACATTCACAAACAAACAGAAACTAAGAGAGTTCGTTAAAAAAGAATCCACCCTTGAAGGAAATAATAAAGGAGTCCTTATAGCCTGAAAGGAAAAGACAGGAGAGAGAGGCTTGGAGGAGAGTATAGAATAAAGAATAGCAGAAAGGGTAACCAAACGAGTAAAAAGACAGATGAAAATAAGATATGACATATGAAAACCAAAGGATAAAATGGTAGAAGTAAATAATGCATTTACAGTAATATCATTGAATCTGAATGGATTAAACTCCCCAATCAAAGATATAGGCTGACAGATGGAGAAAAAACATGAGCCATCCATATGTTGCTGACAAGAGACTCACCTTAGACCCAGAGATACAAACCAGCTGAAAGTGAAAGGTTGGAAAAAGATACTCCACATAAAAAGTAACCAAAAAAGAGCAGGGATAGCTATACTAATATCAAACAAAACAGACTTTAAATTCAAAATATTATAAGAGATACAGAGGCCATTATATCTTAATAAAAGGGAAAATCTACCAGGAAGAAATAACAGTCATAAATATCTATGCACCCAACCAGGGTGCCCCAAAATACATGAAACAAACTCTGGCAAAACTGAAGGGAGAAACAGACATCTCTATAATAATAGTTGGAGATTTCAGCACACCACTCACATTATTAGATAGAGCAACTAGACAGAATATCAACCAGGAAACAGAGAACTTGAACAATATGATAAACGAGCTAGACATAACAGACATATACAGAATGGCGCACTGTAAGCTACAGGCCTTGTTATATTTGTAAGCTGTAAGCTTTGTTTTAGCCTCGCCTGTGAGGCATAACTTTTTTTTTGTTTTTTTTTTTTTTTGTTTGTTTGTTTTTATTAATTAGAGCTTTTGTTTTAGTTATTGTTTTATTTGGACATGTTGGCTTTTTTTTTTAGTTTTTTTTTTTTTTTTTAAATTTTTTTTTTATGTTTAGCAACAGTTTTGTTTTATTAGAAGACAACACGCTTATTTTTGTTTAACTTTGTTTATAAAACTGTGCAGCTTTTTTTGAATAAAGGTTTTATTTTTTAGTAAGCAAGTGAGTGGTGTTTTTTTATTTAGTACTGTTAGGAAGACTACAGGGCACCAAACGGCGACCTTGTGATAACTTTTTTTTAACCTCTGTGAAGACTAGGGAGTTAGACTTGTGTTTTTTTGACAACTTTTTTACCCCCCCGCCGTTTTGGAGTGTACGCTGGACGGCTTACAACTAGCCAGTGTTGTTTCCCGGGCTGCAGTAGGGCTGATTATTTTTAGGCCCGGAAACAAAGCGGCAATTGGCGCCCAACGTGGGGCACCCAACCACCAGGTAAGACACATGCTTTTCGCTCTCTTTGTTCTTGGCCCCATCGCCCTCCTGCTCCTCTTTGCCCTTCATTCCACCTAAACCCCCCAACGTCCCCCTTTCGCTTGCCAACCCGTCTCTATCTCTCCTCAATGCTTCTTTTACCCATTTAAATACCTCCAATCCCAATCTCACCCAAAATTACTAGTTGTGCCTCTCCTCCATTCTGCCCTACTATAAAACAATTGCTGTTAATGCCTCCTATAAAAATTCCTCAAAAAAAAGCCCTGCCTCTTACAAATAAAATCATACTAAAGGCCTAACAATACAATCGGTCTCCCATAGTAAACTTTGTGTAATTAAAATTAAAAACACTGTTACCTCCTCCATACAGTCTCTCTACAACTATACCTTATCTCCTAAATTAAGTTCTAAGTTTTTAGTCCCCCACAATAATACAAAATAGCTCTGCTCCTCAACAGGTCTAACACCGTGCCTAAGCGTCGCCACCCTCAACACCAATAAAAAAACCTGTGTGCTCGTTACCATTCTTCCCCACATTTATTTCCACACTAACAATCAATTTCTTACATTTTAACAACATCAACTACTCCCAGTCAATATACAAAAACATAAAATCATCACCGCTATAACTCTTGCTTCACTCCTAGGTGTTAGTAAAATCGCCCTCAAAGCTACTGCTCTCAACACACAACAAACCGCTCTTTCCTCCTTACACATAACTATAAATAAAAATATTGCCCATATAAAAACTTCTATCTCTCATTTAAAAAAATCCTTAAACTCTCTATCAAAAATAGTCCTCCAAAATCATAAAAAACTTAACCTCCTCTTCCTAAAACAGAGGGGGCTGTGTGCCGCGTTAGGAGAAGAATGTTGCTTCTATGCCAACCACTCCGGCCTCATAAAGGACAACATGGCCCAGCTGAGGGAAGGCCTGGCTAAGCGCAAAAAGGAGTATGAAGCCCTTAGCAACAACACCTGGACCTCCTGGGGATTTGACAAACTCCTCCCCTACCTCCTCCCCTTCATTGGCCCTTTAATACTCATTCTGCTCCTTCTCTCTCTAGGCCCTACCCTCTTTAAAAAACTTTTACAGGCGATCCGCAACTCTCTCTTCGACAAGCCAATGACCGTCCGCTACCAGCGAGTCCAAACCCGTGAGGTCGACTATCTGCACCTCTCCAACAACAACCAGTCCTTCGTCCGCCCCACCCAAACCGACCTTTCACCCCTCTAACCCCCTACCCTGCCCTTTCCCTTCCCTATGCAGGCCACGCTTCTCCACCCAACACGACTTGGCCAAGATAGTGCTGAACTGGTGAGCCAATGACGGGCAACCTAGCCAGGCACGCAGGGTGGCCAGCCTAAGACAGGGCACCAGCCGCTGTTGCTCTGCTGGGCTGATGTCCTATGACGGGCAACTGAACCTTATCATAGCACCGCTGGACAACCTAAGACAGGGGCCTAGCCGATTGTTGCCACGGCGCCTGGCTCAATCATTGCTGCTAGAGTCTCCAATGACGGGTAAGATCCAGCCCCCTTTTTGCGTGGTTCTGACCTAAGACAGGCACAGTCCCTACCGTTCATGCACAGCTGCTGCTGGGATAGCCCAAAGACCGGTAAGAGCTACTAGTGCCTTAGCCGGCTATGACCTAAGACAGGCCCAGTTCCCTATCAGTTGGCCTAAAAATAAAAACAAAAGGTGGAGATGCAGTATCTGCAAGCCACAGGCCTTGCCACATTTGCAAGCTGCAAGCCTTGCCTTAGCCTCGCCTGCGAGGCATAACCCCCTCCCCCGTTTCCCCCTTCCCTCTCTCCCACTTCCTTGTTCCTCCTCACCAATCAGAGCTCTCGCCCCAGTTATTGCCTTATTTGGACATGTTGGCCTTCTCCTCTAGCCTCCCCCCTCCCTCCCAAATCTTCCCTCCACGCCCAGCAACAGCTTCGCCCTATCAGAAGACAACACGCTCACCCCCGCCCAACTCTGCCTATAAAACTGCGCAGCTCTCCCTGAATAAAGGTCTTACCTTCCAGCAAGCAAGTGAGTGGTGTCTCTTCATTTAGTACTGTCAGGAAGACCACAGGGCACCAAACGGCGACCCTGTGACAACTTCTCCTTAACCCCCGTGAAGACCAGGGAGCCAGACCTGCGCTCTCCTGACAACTTCTTCACCCCCCCGCCGTTCCGGAGTGCACGCCGGACGGCCCACAACTAGCCAGTGTCGCCCCCCGGGCTGCAGCAGGGCTGATCACCCTCAGGCCCGGAAACAAAGCAGCAGCGCACCCAAACTCAGAGGATTATACATTCTTCTCAAGTGCCCATGGATCTTTCTCCAGGATAGACTACATGTTAAGTCACAACGCAGCACTCAATAAATAGAAAAAGATTGAAATTATACAAAGCACCTTCTCAGATAATAATGGAATGAAACTGGAAATCTATAATAGACAGGAAAGAGGTAAATTTGCAAATGTGTGGAGGTTTAACAACGCACTCCTAAATAATCAGTGGGTCAAAGAAGAAATTGCAAGTGAAATCAGTAAACATATTGAGACAAATGAAAATAAGAACACAACATATCAAAACTTATGGGATACAGTGAAGGTAGCCTTGAGTGGGAAATTTATGGCCCTAAATGCCTATATTTAAAAAGGAAGAAAGAGCTAAAATCAAAGATTTAATTGAACTGGAGAAACTAGAAAAAGAACAGCAAACCATTCCCAAAGCAAGCAAAGGAAAAAAATAATAAGGATTAGAGCAGAAGGAAATGAAATTAAGAACAACAACAAAAAAGAGAAAGCCAACAAAACCAAAAGCTGGTTCTTGGAGATCAATAAAATTGACAAACCCCTAGCTAGACTAGCAAAGAAAAAAAGAGAGAAGCTGCAAATAAATACAATCAGAAATGAAAGGGGGTAAGTTACGACTGACCCCACAGAAATAAAAAGGATCATAAGAGGATATTATGTTAAACTGTATGCCAACAAATCAGACAACCTAGATGAAAATGACAAATTCCTAGAAATGCACAAACAACCTACACTGATGCTACAAGAAATACAAGAACTTAACAAACAAATCACATTTAAAGAGATGGAATCAGTCATCAAAAATCTCCCAATAAAGAAAAGTTAAGGACCATATGGCTTCACAGGTGAATTCTACCAAGCATTTCGAAAAGAATTAACACCAATCCTGTTTAAACTCTTCCAAAAAAATTGAAGAGGAGGGAAAATTACCCAACATATTTTATGAAGCCAATATCACCCTAATACTGAAGCCAGATAAAGGCACTACAAGAAATTAAAAGTACAGACCAATCTCTCTAATGAACATAGATGTAAAAATTCTCAACAAATTACTTGCAAATAGAATCCAACAGCGTATGAAAAATCTTATACATCACGACCAAGTGGGATTTATTCCTGATGTGTAAGGGGGATACAACATAAGAAAATTAATCAATGTAATATACCACATTAACAAATTGAAGGGAAAAAAAACACATGATCATCTCAATCGATGCAGAAAAGACATTTGACAAAATCCTGCATCTTTTCTTGACAAAAACACTTTGAAAGATAGGAATTGAAGGAAAATTCCTCAATGTGATAAAAGACACATGTGAAAAACCCACAGCCAACACCATTCTCAATGGGTAAAGGTTGAAAGCTTTCCCTCTAAGATCGGGAACAAAACAAGGATGCCCACTGTCACCATTGGTATTCAATATTTTGCTAGAAGTTCTAGCTAGAGCAATTAAACAAGGGGGGGGGGAAGGCATTCAAATACGAAAAGAAGAAGCAAAATTCCCACTATGTAAGAATGATATGATCCTATATTTAGAAAATTCAGAAATGTCTGCAACAAAGCTAGTTGAGCTAATAAATGAGTTCAGCAAAGTGGCAGGATACAAGATCAGCACGCAAAAATCAGTAATGTTTCTGTACACTAGTATTACACAATCTGGGGAGGAAACGGGGAAAATTCCATTTACAGTAGCAACAAAAAGACTCAAATAACTAGGAATCAATTTAAAGTTCAGGACCTATATGCAGAAAACTACAAATCAGTGTCAATGAAGAGCTAAATAAATGGAAAGACATTTCATGTTCATGGATTAGAAGACTAAATATCATGAAGATGTCAATCTTGCCCAAACTGATTTATAGATTCAATGCATTATCAATCAAAATTCCAACAGCCTACTTTACAGAATTAGAAGAGGTAATTACCAAATTCATTTGGAAAGGAAAGTGCACTCGAATAGCCAAAAGCATTCTAAAAAAAAAAAGAGCATCATGGGAGGAATTTCACTGCCTGACCTTGAAACATATTACAAAGCTACAGTGGTCAAAACAGCATGGTACTGGCATAAAGATAGACACATCAATCAGTGGAATAGAATTAAGAACCCAGAAATAAACCCTCATCTATACAGTCAACTGGTTTTTGGCAAACCTACCAAGCCCACGCTAACGGGAAAAAAACAGTCTCTTCAACAAATGGTGCTGGGAGAACTGGATACCTATAACCAAAAGAATGAAAAAGGACCCCTATCTCACTCCCTACACAAGAATCAACTCAAAATGGATCAAAGACCTAAATATAAAAGCCAGGACCATAAAACTTCTAGAAGATATTGTAGGGAAACATCTACAAGACCTTGTGGTAGATGGGGGTTTCTTGGACTTTACACCCAAAGCACACGCAACAAAAGAAAAAATAGATAAATGGGACCTCCTCAAAATTCAACACTTTTGCACTTCACAGGGCTTTGTCAAAAGGGTGAAAAGGCAGCCTACTCAATGGGAGAAAATATTTGGAAATCACTTATCCAATAAGGGTTTAATATCCATGATCTACAAAGAGATGCTACAACTCAACAATAAAAAGACAAACGACCCAATTTTTAAAAACAGGCAAAAGATTTGAATAGACATTTGTCCAAAGAAGAAATACGAATGGCAAAAAAAAGAACATGAAAAACTGTTCAGCATGACTAGTGATTAGGGAAATGCAAATCAATACTACAATGAGATATCATTTCATAACTACTAGAATAAGCACTATTAACAAAACATAAAACTATAAGTGTTGGAGAGGATATGGAGAGACAGGAATGCCTATTCACTGTTGGTGAGAATGCAGAATGGTACAACCACTGTGGAAGACTGTTTGGAAGTTACTAAAGAAGTTGAATATAGATTTGCCACATGATCTGGCAATACCACTACTGGGTATATGCCCAGAAGAACTGAGAGCAGTGAGACGAAAAGACATCTGCATAATGATGTTCATAGAGGCATTATTCACGATTGGAAAAAATTGGAAACAACACAGGAGTCCATTGTTTATCCATAAAACAATGAATGGATAAACAAACTGGTGTATTCACACAATGGAATATTATGCAGTTGTAAGAAGAAATGAAGTCATAAAGCATATGAAAACATGGATGAACTTGGAGGACACTAAGCAAGCCAAAATGAAAGGACAAATACTGTATGATTGTGTGACTATGAACTAAATATAGTGTGTAATCTCATGGAGTAACTAACTTGAATATGGGTCACCAGAAAATAGAATGAGTTTAGAGAATAGAAAGATGAGAGTTAACTTATGCAGAACTGGCAAAAAGGATGTGTGTTAATCTTTGGAAATGAATAGAAAAGGTGAAAGCCTAACATAAACATAATGTTTGTAAGTAGCATTACTATTATATGGGTATGAAAGTGGCTTAAAGGGAAAGTCTAAGGTCATATATATTACTAAAAGGAAAGCTAAAAAATGTAACATGGAACTGTATAGCATAGTAACACTGCATGTAAAATATGAATGAGTAAAATTGCATATATAAGACTGTTTTTTGTTGAAGCTGGACAAATTTATTTTAATACTACAAAATGTTAATACCATAAAATATTAAAACATAAAAGATTATGCTAAGTGAAAGAAACTAGACACAAAGTACTACATATTTTATGATTCCATTTATATAAAATGTAAATAGAAATCAATTTATAAAGATGAAATTAGTGGTTATGTAGGGCTGGGGAAGGAATGCTGAGGGGTGTGGAGTTTTTCTTTTTGGAGTAATGAAATAGTTCTAAAATTTTTTGTGGCAATGAATGTACAACATTGTTATTATACTAAAAGCCATTGATTATACACTTTGGATAGATCATATTATATGTGAATATATCTCAGTAAAACTGCTTAATAAATAAATAATTGTGCAAGAATAGCCAGAAATAGCAGCAATGTACAGCAGGGAAAATATAGAGAGATTGAGAGGTAAAGAATTTTCTTGTTTGTCTGTTTTTTTTTATTATTATTATTATTATTATTAATGAAATAATGAAAATGCTCTAATAATGATTGAAGTGATAAATGCACAACTATGTGATTATACCAAATATCATTGATTGTACACTTTGGATTAATTGTATGCTTTATTAATATATATCAATAAAATTGATTTGTTTAAAAAATAATAGGGGGTTATAAGGACTATGGGTTTTTTTCTTTTTGGAGCAATGAAAATGTTCTAAAATTCATTATGGTTATAAATACACAACTTTCTGATTATACTGAGATCCATGATTGTACACTTCAGATGGATTCTATAGTGTATGAATAAATCTGCTTTTTTAAAAAATAATAATTTTAAAAATTCTGAGGGAAATGATCAGCAACCAAGACTTCTATATCCAGTAATTATCAACCAAGTATGAGGAGAGAATAAAGGCATTTTCAGACATGCAACATCTCGAAATACTTATGTTCTTTACACCCTTTCTCAAAAAGCTAGATGTACCCATTAAAACCAAAACAGAGGAAGGCACGGGATTCAGGAAACGCAAACTCCATTATAAAAGAGAGACTAAGGGAATTCCCAGGATAATAACTCCCTAGAGAGCAATGTCCCATAATGAAGAAGGAATACAGAAGGATGTTACTATATTTGATTACATTAAGAGGAGTTTTATAGTTTCACTAGAATGTTTAAGGCTTAATTATTGGTAGTTTCATAAAAAGCTAAACTAAAAATAAGGCAATGATTAACTCCAGGAAAAAAAAAACAAAAAATTATACAAGCAATAACAATAATAACAAACATTCATATGCCAATTACTATACACCAAATACTCTGAGTATTTTAACTTTTAATCCTCACAACAGTGCTATGAGATAGGTACTATTGTTATTCTCCCTTTTAAATATGGGAAAAGTGAAGCAGAGAGAGGTGAAGAGATTTGCCCAAGCTCACACAGTCTGTGGCAAAATCAGGATTCAAGGCCAGTCTTTCTGGTGGCAGAGTCTATACTCTTAATGATTTCTCCACCTTATGGCCCAATTGTGAATAATATTTACATAGACATAATATAAACACTAAATATTGATTTCACAAAAAATAGTGATATAACTACAGTATATTAGAAGAATGAGGGAGAAGTCTTTTTATGTATGGGAGGGGAGGTGTAAGACAGCTGAATCCTTCCATTGTAGGAATTCATAGCTGATGATAAAACTGAAAAAATCAAGAAATAAAAACATAAACAGGTTATTTAGGAATATGGAGGTGATGCCAGAAGAAACAGTTAAAATATTTGAAAGCGTTTTCCTCTGGGGAGCAGAAATCCGGGGTGGGGGAGTTCGAGGCAAGGTTCTGATTGGTTTTTGTTTGTAGTAATGGTGGTGTTGCTTTATAACAATGAAAATTACACTTTTTTAAAACTAGGTTCTAAAACTGAACATAGAGTAGGGCTCCAATTCTGTATAAGTAATATGGAGGCATTTTTGAGACATTGGAATTGTCCTGAATGACATTGCAATGACAGATACAGGCCATTATATATCTTGTCATAACTTACAAACTTGTGCGGGAGAGAGTGTAAGCTATAATGTAAGCTATAATCCATGCTTAGTGGCACTGCTCCAATATGTATGTGTTCATCAATTGTAACATGTAACACACTAATGAGGGATGCTGTTAATGTGGGAAAGTGCAGGGCAGTAGGGAGTGGGGCATATCGGAATCCCCTACATTTTTTATGTAACATTTATGTAATCTAAGTATCTTTAACAAGATTAAAAAGTATATTAAAAAAAGAATATACAAAAATAAAAAACGAAATAAAGAAAAAAGAAAAAAAAAAGAATATACAGAGATATGTGATGTAATATTGAGGGGAGTCTGTACCCTCAGTTTCAGTTCTGAACTTCTCTCTGCCTTAGCCATAATCCTGCTTCCTCAGGGTTCTGTGCCCAGTTTTCTAATCTAGACCCCTTCTCTGGGGCTACCTCACCCACTTCCTGGCATCATTTATCATCCATAATCCGTATCTTCAAACCAGAAGTTTCTTCTGAGCTCTAGACCTATATTTTTCTAATTAACACTGAGCATCTCCACTCAGAAGTCCCACAGCCACCTCAAACTCAATAAGTCCAAACCAGGATTCTTCCTCTTCCTCTCCCAAACCTGCTCCTTCATGTTTGACATATAGAAGGGGTAAGAGAAATGTGAATGCCATTCTTTTCCATCCCCTACTCCAGATTGTACTTTCCTATAACCTATACTACTTTAAGGGTCAGTTTGTTCATGTGGTTCCCAGAAATGAACCTTTTTGCCTAAGAATATGGACTAAATTTTCATCTTCAAAAATTGATGTTATAAATTTTTAAAAGGAAAAACAAGAAAAAATGATGTTGAATGATTCTTCATATATGCATGACACAGCAGGGCCACCATACTCAAAATCTTAAACCAGCCCTGGGCCCTGAGTCAGTCACAATAACACTAGAGTAAGAATCTGTTGACTTTGGCTACAGCCAGACTCATAACTGGCTATAAGATCACTTAACTCTCCAAAACACCTAAGAATTTTGTCATGTTCTCCTAGCATCAGTGCTGCCCTTAGAACTGGGCATGAAGGCCCCCCTCCTCCTAAGTCCCATGCTTAGAGGATACTGCATATTTCTCTCTCTCTCTCTCTCTCTCTCTCTCTCTCTCTCTCTCTCTCTCTCTCTCTCTCTCTC
>JAKSZT010054494.1:2138606-2150382 GCA_026826555.1 Tolypeutes matacus | reverse complement strand
CTCTCTCTCTCTCTCTCTCTCTCTCTCTCTCTCTCTCTCTCTCTCTCACACACACACACACACACACACACACACACAGCACGCACATTTATAAAAGAACACATGGGATCTGGTGTTCTTCGTTGGCACAGTGCAACTGATAAACCTCATCTGCCCTTTGATTAACACTGTTCAGGCTCCAGGGAAATGCTTCTCCACACCTGCTGCCCTATGTTCTCTAAAGAAAAGGCAAGTGTTTCCAAATACCATAAAGATTTGTGGTTTGTACTATTGCCGACTTAAGAGACAGACATTATTTCAGACTGCAGGGAAGATTGGAGAAGTGGAAGCACTTAAGGGAAAGAAAAAACAAATTAACTTGTCAAAGCCTTCTTCTCAGAGAGTATAAATGCAACAAACTAACATTTCCTAGTAGTTCCCTGTGTTTATTTACTTGCTTCTCTTCAAGTTCCAGTGTGTGGTTCCAGAGGTAATAAAAAATTAATATGTTATTTGCAACAGTTACATATGGCAGATGAAGAATATTTAGCAATAGTAAATAATTTATATTACTCTGGATTTTATTATATATAGATAGTTGGAGATGTAATATGTGTAAGGTATTGTCACAGGTTGGACTTCCCAGGAAGCAGGTTCTGAGACAAATATTAGAGTGCAGGAGGTTTATTAAAGAGTGCTCCTCAGATCAATACTTGTGGGGGAAATGGGAATTAGCATAGGGAGAACTCAAATTTCAGTGCACTGTCAATAGATACTTCAGCATACCTTGTAGGGAATTTTGAAGAGAGAATGGGCCTTCAGAGCTGTCCCGATTTGAGGCAAAAAGGCTGGGCTTTTACAGTAAGCAGCAATGAGTCATTCGATATGGGCCACCTTGATAATGAGGTGTGATCTTGAGCAATGCAGGTGTCTTCAGCTGAGGCAATCCCTGAAGGGGAGTGAAACCAAAGGCTTTCTGATGGCAACATTCCTAGCAACTGAAGTAACAAGTTCTTTAGTGATAAAGTGAATTCTGGTAAAGGCCTCACAACCACAGTCCACCCCTTATGCCACCCAGAGCCACTCTTCATAGAAGTTCTGATGGACCTTTCTTCCTGGGGGAAACTTATGAGATGAAGGTTAGTATGACAAACTACAACCCCAGCACCACAGCTGGTCTCAAAGCTGCAAATGATAAACTCCCCCCTCCACTATCAATTCTAGATTCCCTTAGGGACTTGGTGATTCATCTGATGATATGATCCATACCCTCATCCTTGGTCACTGTGCTTTTCTCAGGCTATACTTGCTGATACCCACATTCTAAGCCCATTGATCTTTGAACAATGCTTGGGTTGTTTCCTCCTTTGTCAGCTTGCCAAAAAGATTATAGGTAAGCTGAGGGAGATGTGCTTGTGCAACAGTGGTGGATATCATGGATGGTCTGCTCTATCTGATTGTGTAGCTGCTTATGCCTTCCAGTCCTGTGTTTGATCCTGTATGTAAAACATACATCTTGTTGCTGGGTCTGCCCAACCTTATAACTTGGTGGATCTGATAGAACTCAGCTCATGATGGGCAGTTCTCGCTGCATGGTCATACATTCCATCTCTACCAGGACACAGTAGCATGTCAGGAGACATTTTTAAAGGTAATAATTCTCCACTGCATATGACATGGTTTTGCTCAAGAACCCTAGGAATTTAAGTTGTGGTGTTCCTATTGGAGCTTGCCAAAAACTCCACATGGTTTCTTTTGTCGACACAGATGCCTCTAATAACATGGGGTCTTCTACATGGACCAAGTTGCAGGACTGCTTGAACCTACAACCTAGACTGCTACAGGGATTTCCCTGCTCTCAGCCTCACCCAAAGATGCCAACTATTTTGTCACCCAGTATATGGGTTGAAACAGTAAACCCAGATGTGGAATGTGCTGCTTCCAGAACCCAAAGAGACCTACGAGGTATTGCACTGCCTTCTTCATGGGGAAGGTGCAAAATGTAACAATTTGTCATTTACTTTGGAGGGAATGTCCTGGCATGCCCCAGACCATTCAAACCCTAAAAACTGCACTTATTATGGCTGGCCCCTGAATCTTTGTAGGTTTCCCATCTACTGGAGGTTATGTGTTTTAACAAGTCACTTCTTATTCCTTTTGATGCCATTAATGTAGTGGACTAGAGTGATATTATGCAAGATGTTCAAATGGTCCACATCTCTTCAGATCATATTATGACAGTGGACAAGAGAGTTACAGAGCCTTGACGAAAAACTGTAAATGCATACTACTGTCCATTCTTTGTGAATGTGAACTTTTTCTGATCCTCTACCTGATAGGGATAGAAAAGAACACATTTTCCAAATCAATAGTTAAATATTATGTACCTAAGCCCATGTTAATCTGCTCTAGCAAAGATACTGTACCCAGCACAGTAGGTACAATTGCTGTCACTACTTGACTGAATTTACAGTAGTCTACTTTCATGTGCCATGGTGTCTACTTTTGCAGGGGCCAAATGAGTGAATTAAATGGAGATATGATGGAGATGACCACCAGCCCTGCATTTTAGGTCTTTAAAGGGGGCACTTATTTCTGCCATTCCCTCCTAGTATGCTACATTATTTTTATTTACTATCTTGGCCGGGGAAGGGAAGGGCAGTTTCAGAAGCTCTCACATGGGCTTTTCATCTACAAATAGTTCTGACACCACAATGCAAGGAAACAATATAGGACTTGTACCAACGACCAAACATGTCTAGTCCAATTATACATTCAGAGACTAGGAAAATGACCACCAGGTGGGACTGTGGATCTAGTGGACCTACTGTGAACCAGACCTGGACCAGAATCCCATTTAGTACCCAACTCCCCACAAGCCCCCATTCTAACGGGGGAACCATGATGACAATTTAGGTCTCTGGATATCAACATCAACTCGGAACCAGTGTTGTCAGTCCTCAAAATGTTTGGGCATCCTGCTTTGCCCAGTGCACAGTTACTTGAGCAAATGGAAGGACTAGAAGAATCATTGCTATGCATGTGTGATAGGGTTCTTCCTGGGCACCCAGCAATGTATTCTGGGTCAAAAACTGGATCAGGCCCAGAAGCTGGACAAGAGATTGTAACTTTTTATTGAGGCAATTGTCCTCAGACTCCTGACCATCTTTTATTTCTTTTGATTATTCAGATTGAGTACAGATTGTTGGCTACCTATTTCCCCAGGACACTGTTCTGTTGACTATTTTTGTTCTTTTAACTATTGGCCATCTATTCTCCAGGGGCACTGTGTCCAGGTCAGACTTCCCCGCCTGCCACTCAAAACCTACTGTACATTATAGTATTTGCATCCATCTCGCTTCTGACAGTTAAGTGCAGCCATACTGCCTTTATTGCTTCTGGGTCATCACCATTTCTATCAGTTCTGTACCATCATTTCCTACCCTGAGCCCTAGCCTTCAGAAAGTCACCACTGAACTAACTTCTTAGTGATGTCAGTGCCCCTCTCATCAGCATATTACTGATAGCCTTGGTAAATGGTGTATTCTTTGGGTCCTTATGTAGAACATAGTCTTCTGGAGAGTTTTACGACCTTATGTAATATATTTATTCTACCATTCCCTGACCCTGTAATCCTTTCTTCCAACAACTGTGATTGCAACTCTGGCATTTCTGACTCACTTAATGTGGGTCATTGTTTTTTCCATAATTTGAGAAGCTGTGCTAGTAGTGAGTTCACATAATATCCTGGGGTTTTTGCCAGGATGTTAAATCTGTATCCTGGGAGAGTAGTCCCAAATCAATGAATTCTCCCCTATTTAGTTTTATATTCCATCCCCCCTATCAATCCCCTCAAAATTCTGTCCCATGCTTTATACCCTCAGTACCTGCCAGTACATGCAGATTATGTCCTATGACTCCTTGTTGGTACATTTTCCTTCTTCCCTTATCAGGCCCAGCACATCACCAGTTTGGTTATGCTATGATTTAACCCTCATTACAAGCCCAGTGGCTAGAATGGGAGGTGAGGGCAGATTCTGAAGGAAGCACATGTTGTCTTGCAGGGGAAAGAGTTCTGCATGTTCAAGCAAAAGTTGAGGGCTAACCCTTAATAGGGAAGAATGGAACTCTTCTGAATGCTCAAGGGGTTCAGGAAAATCTGAGGATACAAGACTTTCAGAAACACCAATCCAGATGTCCCCATCCTATGTGTCAGGGTTCCATTCATTCCTAACTGGGTCCTGATCTTGGCATAGCAGACTTGTCTTGGTTAGGATTTTAACTTTCTTTGAAGCTTGCATTCAGTAAATCCTGGGCCTGGTCCTCAGTTTTCTCTAATCTCTAGCTGGAAAAGATAAGGGCTTCTTTATATACTATGAATGAAGCCCTTTGGCTATCATACTTAGCTTTTAATTGTCAATTAATTGAATTCCGCTATTTATTGTTTTTTCCCCAGAGGTCACTCAAGCTTAACAATCCCTTGGCCTTCCTTATATGTTTATTATTTCCCACATATTTCTCAAAGGTCTGATACATGGCAAGTTAATGCATTCCCTTCCATCAATATGCCATCCCATTCCCCACCAGTGAAAGCTCTAACAATTGCTCTGCCACATTGTGCCAGGGACCTATCTACTCTACGTACCACCAGTGATAGGGTCCTCATTGCCATCTGGGCAGCAGGTGATCCATCTCCAAAATTTCATCACATTGCATGCTTTCTTAAACACTTCTTATACCAACTGTTGCAGGTTGGGTTCCCGGGTAGCAGACTCAGAGATAAGAGTTCAGCATGAAGGGCTTTTATTAGGGAATGTTCTTGGAATCAATGCCTGTAAAAGGGAAAAGAAGGAAGCAGAATTGGACAGAAGGAGAAGTTAAGGTAGCCCAATTTGGGGCAGAAAGGCCATGTCAATGAGACATTGGCTGAAAAGTACCCCAGGAAGGGGATATGACTTTGGGGTAGGTGACTCCTTTCAGGTGAGGCAATTCCTGAAGAGGATTGACAGCTGAGGACTGTCTGCTGGTGGCACTCCCAGCAACTGAAATAGTAAATTCTTTATTCCTGAAGGTGAGTTAGGGCAACAGATCACGAAGTACACGACAAGAGTGATACCATTTTTCACATTGGAAAGTTGATAGCCATTGAATGCTGAGTTGAGAAAAGTTTTATTTTTAAAATAGTAAGATTTAAATTTTCAAATATTTATATTCTCAGCTTTATTTAAATAATATTTATTAAAAATTTTAATTTATACCTTTTAAATATGTAGATATAAATATGTAAGACTCCATTCATACTTTTGCCCCAGATCCATTAAGTAATACTAACAGGCTTATCTAGCCTGACTCCATTCTTTTCTTTTTTAATAAATTATACAAATGATCTGTGTTTATTATACAAAAATCAGAAAATACAGGTAATTAAAAAACAGATTTTTAGCCAATAGGGAACTATTAACATTTTTAGAGTGTATGCCAAACTTTATACATAGAGATAATTTAAACATATACTTTCCTTCATAAAGAATATGCCATGTGCTTTTGTAGTCTATTTTTCCTACTTAAGATTATGTGTTGAATTTTTTTCATGCAAATAAATGTAGAAACCCATCATCATTTTCAAAGGCTAAATAATATTTCAATGTATAGACTTATTTTAATTTGTTTAGCCAACTGCCTATTTCTATACACTTGTGTTGTTTACAACCTTTCACTCTTAAAAACAGCGTGAAGATGCACAGCTTTGTACAAACCAATTATTTGATTCATTCCAAAAGGAAAATTTCTAAGAAGCAGAATTACCAGGTCAAGGGGTATTCACATCTAGAAGGCCTCTGAAACATGTATCCAAATGGACCTTTTACCAATGTGTACTCCCACCAGCACAGTTTGAGAGTGCTCCTTTCCCCACAGCCTCGCCAACACTATGGGGTGGGAAAGAGATGGATCTTCTCCCATATGGATCCCAACAGTACTCTCGATGATTCCCTGAAGGCCTCTCTCCAACCAAGCTTATAAAAGATATCGTACATAAGCACTAAAATGAAGTGTTGTTCTATTTTAATTTCTTATTATTTCCAAATTGTAATTAACTTGTTACATAGACACCAGAGTTAGCCCAGAAAGAGGACATTTTCCTTTCAAATGCCCCCTGGATCATAAAATTGTCCCTCTCTGTAGGCCCTCAGAACAGGATCCAGCATTTATTATTTCGAATCGTCTCTCACTTGCATCCTCTCATTACCATTTCCACAGGCACAAGTGAAATTTCACACCTTTATCATCTCATGGCTGTACTATAGTGGCAACTTCTTAACTGGTTTTCCAACCTCCAGTCGCCAGCCCTCTCCTCACCCCAACCCTAACTCATCCTGCACACAAACCAGCCACATTTGTTTTGCTTCCATCCTGTCATTCCTCTGGTCATGAAAGGTTTGGTGGCTCCCAGGAGTGGATGGAGTAACATTCAGACACCTCAGTTTAGCAGTCAAGGTCCTTCATGAATGGGACTCACCTCAATTGTCCCATTCTGTCTCCCATTACTCCCCTCCCTCACACTTTCCATTCTGGGCAGGCCAGAGGGAAGGTCTTCCCACCCCTATGCCCTTCTTCCTACCACTCCTCCCTCCTGAAGTGCCCTTCTGACCCTTTTTATCCTATTCTTCAAGCCCAGCTTACTTATGTATCTTCCTCCTCTGTAAAACTTTCCCTGAGCAGTGTTGCCCACAGCAGCTTCTGCATCTGCCATGATCAGAGACTTCCTTTATTGTTAGTATCTTTTCGTTTCCATGTATATTACCTTACCAAATAGATCATAAACTCAAGGACAAGGACGAAGCATTTTTTGCCATTTAAAACACACAACTTTATTGATGACATAAAAATAAAGTCTCAAATGTATAAACGTAAGTCCACACAAAGGACCAAAGATTACCTTACTTATGAAGAATCAGTTCGGTTTCTGCTCATGAAGCATACTAAAATTATCTCAATCCAGACAAGATAAAAATCAACATATGTATTTTGAGTACGTTTGAATTCATTTGATGTTCATAAAATGGTCCAGCAACAGACCAGCATAAGTAACATCAGTTTCAAAGTTATAATGTAATTTACAATGTGCATTACTTCCAGGCTGCAAAACCAAAATAGTACTTAAATTTATTTGGGAATATATGGCGAATCAGAGTTTGCTTATTAATAGCTCAACTCTTTCTTTCACCTCAGGGTCATTATATTCTGTCGCTAAGACCCTAAGTTTCTTAGCCCATACTCTAGGTCGTTGGAATAGGAAATAAAGAGAATTTTTACCAAAATTGTCCTGGGTAAGTATTTTTGCTCTTCTTTTAAAATGATAATTTATATTGCCAAATAGCGAAACAGCATTAAGAATATTTTCTTTTGTCTCTTTCTTGCTAAAGATGTTAATCAGAGTTGGTGGTGCATTGGCAATGAGCAAGTCTTTTGTCATAGACGGGTTTTTAGAGAAATTCACAAGCATTTTCAAAATATGATCTTTAGTTTCTCCACTTCCCACTGTTAACAAACGAAGAAATTCTGAAATATAATTTGTAACCATATGCTGATATTCACTAGTAATTGTCAGGTGTTTTATCAGTCTTAGTCCAGCCAGCTGCACGCTTGAATTCAAGGGATAGGTGACCGTGTCTTCACATACTTGGTTTAGGTATGTTTTAACCTTCCTATGATTTTCAGCAGCCACCGAGATGTTATTCAGTGCATTTAAAGCCCTCTGCCTAACACTGGGGTAGGGATTATTGAGCAAACTTTCAATAATTGAGATTCCACCTACATTACGAATGGCTTCTTCTTGGGAATATGGATTATCAGAACTATTATATAGAGCATTATTGGCGATTTCATGAACAGAAGGATCCTCTGTCATCTCAATCATGCAAATGAGTTTTTCAAGCTCTTGAGGATTCATTTTAGCTTCGCGTTTACAGCGGCAGGCCCAGGGTGGAATCTTCTCCCCAGCCCTGATCTGCTTTCTGAACTCTTCTTCAGGTGGGAAGCAGGACTCCTTTCGGTATGGGAGCGTTGTTTCAGTCCAGATCATGGCTCCAGCCCATGACCCCATTCCTGCCCCAGGGACCATGCATGGATATGTGCCTATTGACTCAGGTGACTTTTTGGATTTAGCCGTAGGTCCAGGTTTGCCCTCACTTCTGTTTTCATTATTAGCCGAGAGCCAAGACCTTACATTGACCTCATCAGCAGCCTCAAGCTTATCCTTGATGCTGACTTTATCCTTAGACCCACACTCAAAATTGACATCTTTCTTATTCTTGGATCTAAACTCAGTACTGTCCTCACTCTCAGCCCAAAACAAGGACCTTAAACTGATCTCCTCAATATCAGGGCTGGACCTTGTACTTAACTCATCCTCATCTACATCCCTAGTCAAAGTCCAGGACTCTATGCCAGCTTTTTCCCTAGCCCCAAGGCTAGACCCTATGGTGGTTGCATCTCCATCCCAGAACCAAGATCCCATCCTAGCCTTGGTCCCAACCTCAGCCCCCGCACAAGAACCAATATAGGCCGCCTCCTCAGATCTGATCCAGGACCCATTACTGGCCTTGTCTTCAGTCCCAAACCTGGAACTAATGATAGCCTCTTCCCCAGCTCCTGATCTGGATTCAGTACTGACCTCATCCTTACCTCTAGGCCTGGACACATTACTAGCCTCTTCCCCTGCCCAGAACCAGGACCCTATATTACCATCATCCCCAGCCCCAAACCAGGATCCATGACTGGCCTCTTCCCCTGTCCTGACCTGGGACCCTGTATTGGCCTGGTCCTCAGCCTTGGTCCAGGACACTCCACTGGCCTGGTCTCCAGCCTCAGACAAGTACCTTCCACTGGACTGATCCTCAGCCCTATCCCCAGACTGTCCACTGCCCTCATTCCCAGACCTAGACCCAACCCAGGATGCTTCTCCATTGACTTGCTCCTCAAATCCAGGTTTGGAACAGCCACTAGCCTCATCCCCAGCCCCAGACCAGGTCCCTCCATTGACCTGATTCCCAGTCCCAGTCCAGGATCCACCAGATAACTGGTCTACAGGCTCTGGCTTGCACTCTCCACCAGACTGGTTCTCAGTGCCTGCCCAGGACTCTCTACTGGACTGGTCCTCAGACCTCAGCCTGGACCCTCCTCCACTGGCCTGATCCTCAAGTCCAGGTTTAGAAGAGTCACCAGTGTGACCCCCAGTCCCAGTCCAGGATTCTCCACTGACCTGACTCCCAGTGCCAGCCCAAGACCCACCATAAGACAGGCCAGTGGGCCCCACCCTAGACCCTCCAACAGTCTGGTCACCAGCCTCAGTCCAAGAATCTCCTCCACTGGCCTGACTCCCAGTGCAAGCATAAAGCCATCCACTGACCTGGTTCCCAGTGTCAGCACAGGACCCTCTGCTGGACTGGTCCATGGGCCCCAGCAGAGACCTTGAATCAGCCTGGCTACCATCTCCAGCCTGGCCATCAACTCCTCCACCAGCCTGATTCTCACATCTAGGCTTGGACGCAACACCAGTCTGATCCCCAGCCTCAACCCAGGACTCTCCACTGGCTTGGTCCGCAGCTCTAACAAAGGACCCTCCTCTGGCCTGATTCCCAATGGCAGCCCAGGTCTTACTACTGGACTGATCTACAGGCCCCAGCCTAGACCCTCCACCAGCCTGGTCCCCCGTATCAACCCAGGACCCTCCTCCACTCACCTGATCCCCAGTCCAGGAGTCACCACCAGACTGACCCACGGGCCCTAGCCTGGGCCTTCCATTGGCTTGGTCTCCTCCTTTGGACTGGTCCATAGGCCCCCGCAAAGTCCCTCCATCAGCCTGGCCACTGGCTCCAGCCTGGCCACCAACTTCCCCACTGGCACTGGCTTGATCTTCAAGTTTAGGCTTGGACCCAACACAAGACTGATCCTCAGTCCCAGCCCAGGAACCTCCACCAGCTTGGTTCCCAGATCCAACCAAGAATCCTCCACTGGCCTGATTACCAGTGGCAGCCCAGGTACTACTACTGGACTGATCTGCAGGCCCCAGCCTAGACTCTCCACTAAACTGGTCCCCAGTGTCAACCCAGGACCTTCCTCCACTGACCTGATGTCTAGCCCCAGCCCAGGACTCACCACTGGACTGGTCCACAGGCCCCAGCCTGGAGCTTCCACTGGCTTTGTCCCCAGTGTCTTCACAGGCTCCTCCACTGGACTGGTCAATGTGTTCCAACCTAAACACTTCATTTGCCTGGTCACCAGCTCCAGCCTGGTCAATAACTTCCCCACTGGCTTGATCCTCAAATCTAGTCTTGGACCCACCACCAGCCTGATCCCCAGGCCCAGTCCATGACCCTTCACTGGCCTGATTCCCAGTGGCAGACCAGGCCCTACTACTGGATTGGTCCATAAGTCCCAATCTAGAACCTTCCTTGACCTGGCCACCAGCTCCAGCCTGTCCACTAACTCCCCCACTGGCTTGATCCTCGAATCTAGGCTTGGACCAAACACCAGACTGATCCCCAGTCCCAACCCAGGACCCTCCACTGGCTTGGTCCACTGCCCCAGCCCAATACCCAATACTAGCCATATTCCCAGCCCTAGTCCCAGCCCAGGATCTATCACTAGCATGAATCCCAGCTGCATCCCAGGACCTTCGCTTGGCCTGTTCCTCAGCCCCAGCCCACGTACCCACACTGGCTTGTTTCTCAGTGTCAGTCCAGTATTCTCTAATGGCCTTTTCCCCATCCAAGGATCTCCCATTGGCCTTGTCCCCAGACCAGGACCTCTCATTAGCTTGAACTCTAGGCCAGGAACCCCCATTGGTCTGGTGCCCAGCTACAGCCCAGGACCCAATACTAACTTCATTCCCAGCCCTAGCCTCACCCCAGGACTTGATTCTGGCCTCATCATGAGCCACAGTCCCAGATCCAATATTGTCTTCATTCTCACCCTCAGCCCAGGACATGCTATTCTCCCAGTATCCATCCCTGGCCTGAAACCTAAATTTGATCCACCTCTCAGCAGCAATCCAATCCTCAATACCAATCCCATTCCAGTAATAGTGGTGGACCTTCCCCTGAGTCTCTCTGCAGATCTGAATGCCTACTCCATCCTCAATCTCAGAATTGGATATGGCCTCAGGCTTTGCAGAGACCTCTACATCTGCTGTGGCTTCTGCCTCAGACCTTGACATAGCCTTGCCCATTGCTCCAGGCAAGGACTCACTCTGAAAACTGGCCACAGCATGGGGCTGAACAAAGTCTTTTGTATCTGCTCCTGCCCTGCCCTTAGACACAGTACTGGGACTGCCCCTGACCTTACTCCTGGCCCCAGACAAGAACACAGCCTGGGAATTGGCAACAACCTGAGGCTGAGCAGAGTCCCTTGTATCTACCCCAGTCACTGCCTTAGAAACAGCATTGAGATTGCCCCGGACCTTATTCCTGGCACCACGCAAAGCCTCAGACTGGGAATTAACTGCCATATGGGGCTGCACAGAGTCCCTTGTATCTGCCCCAGCCGTATTAGACACAGCATTGTCTTTGCCCCGGGCCTCACTGCTGCCACCAGGCAAGGCCTTGGCCTGGAAACTGACCACAGTCTGGGATTGGACAGAATCCTTTGCATCTGCCATGGACCCTGGTTTAGATACAGCATTGGGAATGCCCCTGGCCTTACTGCTGCCACCAAGTAAGGCCTCAGCCTGGGAAGTGAGCACAGTCTGAGGCTGGACAGAGTCCCTTGTATCTGCCCCAGCCCCTGGTTTAGATGC
>JAKSZT010054494.1:2024018-2138596 GCA_026826555.1 Tolypeutes matacus | reverse complement strand
TCCCTTGTATCTGCCCCAGCCCCTGGTTTAGATGCAGCATTGAGATTGCCCTTGGCCTTACTGCTGCCACCAGGCAAGGCCTCAGCCTGGGAACTGATAGCAGTCTGGGCCTGGATAGAATCCTTTGCACCTGCTTTGGACCCTGGTTTAGACACAGCATTGGGGCTGCCCCTGGCCTTACTGCTGCTACCAGGCAAGGTCTTGGCCTGAGAATTGATCACAGTCTGAGGTTGGACAGAATCCTTTGCATCTGCCCCAGCCCCTGGTTTAGACGCAACATTGGAATTGGCCCTGGCCTTACTGCTGCCACCAGGCAAAGCCTTGGCCTGGGAATTGACCACAGTCTGGGGCTGGACAGAATCCTTTGCATCTGTCCCAGCCCCTGTTTTAGATGCAGCATTGGGATTGGCCCTCGCCTTACTGCTTCCACCAGGCAAGTCCTCGGACTGAGAACTGACCACAGCATATGGCTGGACAGAGTTTCTTGTATCTGCCCCAGCCTCTGTTTTAGACACAACATTGGGATTACTACTGGCCAAATTCCTGCCACCAGGCAAGGCCTTGACCTGGGAATTGATCACAGTATGAGGTTGGACAGAATCCTTTGCATCTACCCTGGCCTCTGGTTTAGACACAGCATTGGGATTGCCCCTGGTCTTACTGCTTCCACCAAACAAGTCCTCGGACTGGATACTGACCACAGCATGCGGCTGGGCAGAGTCCCTTTTATCTGCCCTGGCTCCTGGTTTAGACATGGGATTTGCATTGCCCCAGATCTTATTCTTGCCACCAGACAAGTCCTCAGCCTGGGAACTGACAGCAGTCTGAGGAAAAACAGAATCTTTTCTATCTGCCTTTGTCCCTGATTTAGAAACATCACTGGGATTGCTTCTGGCCTTATTGCTGCCATCAGGCAAGGCCTCATCCTGGGAACTGACCACAGCATGGAGCTGGACAGGGTCCCTTGTATTTGCTCCATTCTCTATCTTAGACACAACGTTGGGATTGTCCCTGGCCTTAATGCTGCCACCAAACAAGGCCTCAGCCTTGGAAATGACCCCAGTCTGAGGCTGGACAAAATCCTTTGTATGTGCCCCAGCCCCTAGTTTAGACACAGCATTGGGCTTGCCTCTGGTCTTATACCTGCCACTAGGCAAAGCCTCAGCCTGGGAACTGACCACAGCCTGACGCTGAGCACAGGCCATCAAGTCTGCTTTAGCCTCTGACCTAGAAATAGCATTAAGATCATCCTTGCCATCAACCCTGGGATCAGGCCCATCCTCAGCCTTTGTCTTGGCCCCAGCCTGAGGCTGTGCACTGGCTTTCATGTCTGCCCCAACCCCTGTCCTACCCTTTGCATTGGCTTTGCTCTTACCCTTACTTCTAGCACTAGATAAGGTCTCAACCTGACTCTTAACCATAGCCTGAGACTGTACCTTCATGTCTGTTCCAGGCCCTTCTTTAGGCATGGCATTGGTATTGTCCTTAGCCTTAATCCTGCCATCAGGTAAGGCATCAGGCTGGGCATTGGCCACAGGCTGAAGCTTTTTACTAGACAGCATTTCTGTTCCAACCCCTGCCTTAGACACAGTATTGGGATTGCCTCTGGCCTTAACTTTGGTATCAGGTAAGACCTCAGTCTGGGCAATGACCCTCAGGTTTTCTCTGGTTCCTGCTTTAGACATTGCATTAGGCATGCTTCTGGTCTTAAGCCTGGCATCAGGCCTGGCATCAATCTGTGCACTGGCTATAGTCTGAGGCTGAGCAGCAGCCCTCATGTCAGTTCCAGTCATTGTCCTGGATGTGGCATTGGGATTTCCCCTGCCATCAACTCTGGCACCAGACGTAGCCTCAGCCTGTTTCTTGGTCACAGTTGGAGGCTGTGTACAGGCTTTGATATCTGGCCCAGCCCCTGCCTTACACATGACATTAGTGTTACCTCCAGCATCAACCCTTGCCCCAAGCAAGGTATCAGCCTGGAACTTGGCAACAATCTGAGGCTGAGCAGAAGGCTTCATGTCTGCCCCATACTCCACCCTAGACATGGTTTTGCAATTCCCTCTGGCTTCAACCCCAGCATCAGCCATGTCCTCAACCTGACTCTTGACCATAGCCTGAGACTGTGCACAGGACCCCATGTCCATTCCAGCTGCTGCCCTGGACATGGCATTAGGATTTCCTCTAGTATCAAGTGTTGCACCAGGCCTGGCCTCAGACTGAGTCTTGGCCACACTCACAGTCTCTTCTAGGGCTCTTGCCTTGGTCTGAACCACAACTCCAGTCTTTTTCATGGACCCCATTTTGGCCACTTCCTTGGTCACTGCCAAGGCCTCAGTCTGTGTCATCATAACTCTGTTAATCTCTGTCCCTTTTTCAGCCAATCTATGAGCTTCAGCTTTGATCTGGGTCATTACTTCTTTCTTGGTTTCTGCCCTGGCAGCCAGTGCGCAAACTTTAGCCTTTGTATGGGTTACTGCCTCTTTCTTGACTACTCTCTCAGCCTCAGCTTCAGTTTGAGTCACTGCCTGTTTCTTGGCCACTTCCCTGGTTTTGGCCTTGGCCTCAGCCAGAGTCACTGCCTCTGTCTTGACCACAGTTCCAGCCATTGCCTTGGTCTCAGATTGGGCCTCTTTCTCAGCCATTGCCTTGGCCTGGGAGTTGGCCTTGGGTTTGGCTATAGCAGTGGCCTTGGTCCCTACTTCAGCCCCAGCCCCATCTCCTGCTCCAGTTTCTGCTCCAGTCTTGGTCTTGGGTTTAGTCTCAAATTCTGTCCCAGCCATGGCTTCACTCATGGCCAAGGCCTGGTTCTGTACCCCAACCACAGTCTCCAGCTTGACTCTGGACCCATTTCTGGTCAGTCTCCTCACACTCTGGGCTCTTCCCTTGGTTAGTCTGTAAATGTAGTAGCAGGTGCCAGCCCAGATCACCAGTCCTGCAGTCGCCCAGCCCACTTCCTGAATGCGGCCCATGTAATCACCCTTGCTGAAGGCACGAACAAGGTATAGAGGGGGCTCACTCAGGCCGGGAAAAGCGGGTGGTAGGTCTGGGTGTAAGCCTGTGTGGGTGCTGGTCTTCAGCCACTCAAAAGCCACTACAGCTGTCACTGGAGGTGAACCTAGAAATGGAGGAAGGAAATGGGACTAAAATTTTCCTCCTAATGCTGTTGCATCATACAGAGAGACAGGAAAGAGTAGAAATTATACGCTTGGTGGGAGAAAAGTATGATTAATGAACTCTTCCTCCATTCTTATTTCATCCCCTCCCCACCCTCCACAGTGCCCCAAAAGTTTTCCCCAAGGTACTTCCATACACGTCCTTATACCAAATCAACAGTGGACAGGAGGGTGGGAGAGTTAGCTACAAGTAGGAAAGACTGAGAGCTCCCCAGACTTTGATTTTTACTGGATCTACTTTGGCCACCACTCCCACAGCTCCCCACCCTCATACCAACCTGTAATGATCCAAAGCAGCTCCCTCCTCTTTCCTTCTCTTGATTGGTGATACACCCTAAAGCAGATCTATAAACTCATGAGATCTTCAGAGCTAAATAGAGACAAATAGATAGAGGGACAGATGGGAATGGAGACTTTATTCTTGATGGGACAGGCATATTATCAGCACACTACCTACTATCACCCTGATTTCACCCCACTCCTTCAGATGCTGCCATGCTCTTTTCTCTATACCAAAACAAAGGCAAGGTTAAGGGGTAAGAGACAGGGATGGTGGGAAAGATGCCTGAAAAAGGGAAAGACTGAGGATTCTCCAGACTGGGCCTGACCCTTACTGGATGCATGCTCTTCTCCATGAACCCATCCTACAGGTCTCCCCAGGCAGTCTTTACCCTCTTACCAGTCTATACTGATCAGGGGCATTTTCCTCCCAGTTTCTTTGCTTCCAGTGACATCATCAAGCCCTACAGGAGACCTACAGGCAGATCTACAAAGAAGTAAACAAACAAGAGGTAATGGAGACTGAGCACTTGGTGAGACAAGCACTTTGGTCCCCTGGGTCTTTCTGGAGCCCAAGTCTAGTTTGCTAATGTGTACCATCTCGTGGCCCCCCCCTCTCAGTCACACTCCAACTTACCAACTTACCTTTATCCCAATATTATCATTTCCCCCACTGAAATCAATAGGGGGGGTGGGCAGCTCTATGGCAATCTGGCAGAGTGCGGGAGAGGCAGAAGTAACCTCCACTGAGACCCTCTCAAGGCTCAGTCACCTGTTGTGCTCACCCTCCCCTGTCATCCCCAGGCACTGCCCATGTTCACACCAACCTCCAGGGTTCCAGGCTAGTCTCCCCTTCTTTCCCTTGCTTCCAGTGGGAAGGCCCTACTGTAGGCTTACAGGAAGACCTAGGAACAAACAGAGAAAAAGGAGAGTGTGAATGTTAAGTGTTTTTGAAATCCCAACATCTAAGACATGGGTCCCCATAACCACCTTTCTAGATTTCAAGACCCGTTTTCCTGACAGGCAGAACCTGGGAATATTCCACCACTGAAATGGGAATAGTAGAAAAGGGAGGGAAGAAAAGTAAAAGCAGAGAGACAGAGGCAAATTATTCTAAAGTCACCTGTAGGGTTATAGGGCTTCCCCCTATACCCCACCATTTCCTTCACCAAGATGGTCAGGTAGGTGGAGATATCTGGAAAATTAGAGGACATTGGGAGAGATGGAGACCCCAGATCCCATACTCTAGATGGCCTACTGCTATCTGCTGCCCCTTAAACCATCTCCAGGAGTCTACAGCAGTAGAGGAGACAAGGTGTGCAAGAAGACTTTCACTTCTATAAAAATCACACCCCAAAGGCTACCCTCAAACAAAAAAAATAGTAATATTATTTGATATAACAATTTGTATTTTTTCAATGTTATCTGAAGTGAAAATAAAAGTATCTGTAGAAAAGTTTTTTGTTTTTATTCATTTTCAACATACAATTTAAGTTAAAAATTCTAAGCTTGGTAAGTAAACACAGTTTAAGACGCCCCTAACTACACCCACCGCAGTCCGAACCAGATAGCAGTGCCTGGGTCCCTGTCATGTAGAATTCACCTAGAACCTCAACAGTTCACAGACACTGTCCATGCTCACACTAACCTCCACAGATCTTGCGCAGTTTTCTCCTCTCCTTCTTCCCTCGCCTCACCACAAACAGTGCCACACCGAACTATTGTCCTACAGACAGGAGAGATTAAAGACACTGAGTGCTTGGACCACCACCTAGGGCACAAATCCCAATACTCGTCTTCCGGATTCAGGAACCTAGTGGTCAAACATCCCTCCCCCCATTCTGAGACAACACTCCCAAAGTCCAGTCACTAAGGCCCACCATTTTCTTTGCAAACGCCACCGCGGCGCGTCCCTTTCACTAAAATGGTCAGGAAGCGGAGCAGACGTGTGTTCAGTGATTAGAATCAGAGAGGAGGTTGGGCATCTCAATCTCTGTCTTTCCCTCTGGAGACATCCCACCCCCACCACCACCACCACCACACACACATCCGCCGGTCAAAGACCACGGTTCCCCTGCACAGGCTTTCGCCGGGGTAGGGAGAAAGGGAAGGTCAGGAAGACCATAGGCGAAGACTCCTAGAACTTGAGCCCGCATTGCTCCCCATCCCTGCGCCCACCGCCGACGTCCAATGGCGGCTGCCACGGCGCCGCAGCTAGTGGGCCCCAGGGCCCTTACCTGCCCCGCTTTTCCCGGGCCTGATGCCAGCCCGTCGTGCGAGAGCAGCGGGGAACTGGTACCCAGACGCAAATGAGGACTGCACCGAAGGCTGCGTCACGCTGCAGCTCCCGGTCACGTGAGGGCCGTGCGTCACAACAGAATCCTGCCCCCCTCCCCCGGCAGAGGTGCTACAGGATACCCCCACCTCGACTCCACCCTTCCACCCCACCCCCATCACTACACAGGCATAGATGCCCTCTCCGCCCATCTTTGCTTGGTGCCTCAGCCCACAGCCCCCTGTCAGTCATGCCGGACCTCTCTAGTCCTAGAGGCCACAAGTGGCATCACCGCCCTTCACCCACGGCCCTTCTCTGGTTACCAGGGTGGGGCTTCACCCCATCCCACCCACTATACTGTCTCCTTTTCTGCTTATTTGGGGAATCCACTCTTTCTCTCTTAGGCTATAAAACCAAATCTCCCCAATCCCTCCTACACAACCTCTCCCCTGTTAGTCCAGTGTGTGCACCAAAATGAACTAGGGAAGGGAGTGTCAGGAAGGAAAACAAACGTTTAACTGTCTTTTCTATTGTGTTCCTTTTTTTCCTTCTAACTTCGCCATACAGTCATTATGTTTGAAATCAGAAACTGCAGTAAAGCCATTTGTATTCTACATAAAAAAATATATTCAGGTTGTAAAAATAACAAAAAGACATTAATTTGTTTACATTATTTTGTGGCACCTTAAAACATGTTTTCTAGCTGCTATAAATGATTACACAGTTTTCAAAACAGAGTAATAATTACTGACATTTTAAATACCAAATTTTCCTAAACAAAACCAGCACATTTTCAACGTGATCTATGAATTAATCTTAAGAGAGACATTCAATTTTCTAATCTTCTCCAGTTTACATTATTTACAACCTTCTGAAATTCTGGCTGAATTTATGGTCTGAGGATTTCTTCATGGATAATTCCTGGATGATTGAATGAAGGCCCAAATCCCAATGAATCCAGTGCCTTATAATCCTGTGGCTTCACAAATTAACTTGCTTTCCATTCAAGGAGATTTATTTGGATTTTACAAAAGCATGTGATGAAATCAGCCCCATTAGACCTATGAAAGGACCTGTTTTCCATTCAAAGAGCTTTATTTAAAATCTGTTCAGAAGTTTCATGATGCGACACATAAATCATCCAGAAATTAGAGAAATCCCTGCCATACCACTGATGGAAATGAAGTTCATCAGGTGGGCTTTTCGTTCCATCATGGCACTGGTGGGATATCTCTAATATGGATGGTTCATGTACTTTACATCACCCTAGCAGTGGCTAGTGTTTAGCATTTTCCAGTGGAGATGGTGATGAGGGTCTGTGTGTGACTGTGAACCACTGCAGTACCCCTTGGATGTTCATGTCATTTATCCCTCCCCAATAGTACAGTGTACAGGACCCCAAGCAGCCACCAGGATAAAGAGGTTTTTTCATTCTCTGCCCTCTATTCCAGTCTCACTGCACCATCCATACAACCATACAAGCCCCTCAGATTAATCTCAACTCAGGAATGAAATATGCAGAAGTTAGTCCCCAGACATCCACCTGTCCCTGCCAGGGAGTCATACTCTAAATATAGACTCTCTAGGCAGCCCTTCTCTCAGAACGTTGAAATGTGACACCGCAGGAAGAGGCTCCCCCTGTGAGGATCTTCTTCCAGGAGATGAGCCAGGTAGTGCACAGTCCCATAGAATCTTACTGGTGGCCATTCAGAACTCAATTGTTGGTGAAGTTGTTCACCAAAAGAAGGTTGATAAATTTGATAACACAAAAATTTCTAACTTTGGGAAAGAAAAAAAAAGCATAAACATAGCATGTAAAAGAGCTAATTTATAATAATCTAGAATCTCTTACAAATCATTAATGAGATGATAAACAACCCATGAGAAAAATGGGTCAAAGTTACAGATTTGTTCACAGAAAAGAAATACAATTGACTGTTAAACATGAAAATTTGCTCAACTTCAAAGAAATAAATCAAAACAACTATAAGTTATCATATGTCAGCTATGAGTTAATCAAAATTTAGAAATTTGATAATATTGTTGGCTGGTTTGTGCAGAAATGAACAACTACCACACTCTGTTGGAGGCACATACTCTGATGCAAGCTTCTTTGGAGGGCAATCTGGCAAAATCTATTAAGCGATAAATATAATATCTCACAAATCTGTTGACCCAAAAATTCTATTCCTAGGAATTTAGTCAGTCTATACATACGTACACAGTTTCACAAAGATATGTGTAGCTAGGATATGCATTGCAATGTTCATAAAGATTAAAGAAAACTGAAGCAACATAACATATCCATCTATGGGGGAAACATTAAATAAACTATGTTAGACTTATACAATATGGCTGATTTTAAAAAGGAGCTAGTTCCATGTCCTGATGGAAAGATGCTTGGGTATTTTATTTTCTTATTTGCTGTTTCCTTTCTGTAATTACACAAAAATTCAACTAGAATAAATTCTAGTATAAAAGTTCAAACTCAGATAAAGCAGTAGTACCCTCTGAACTCCGCTATTCTCATCCAAATCAGAGTTACCTCCCCATTGTTATAAGTTTGGAGTGTTAAATCCTTTTCTATACATTATATACACATACTTGTCTTATTAAAAATATCATGGGGGGAGAGGATGTAGCTCAAGTGTCTGAGCGCCTGTTTCCCATGTACAAGGTCCCGGGTTCGATCCCCAGTACCTCCTAAAAACAAAACAAACAAATGAAAAAAACCAACTCTCATTGGGGAGTGGATGTAGCTCAGTGGTTGAGCGCCTGCTTCCTACGTGTGAGGTCCTGGGTTCAATCCCCAGTATCACCTTTATATAGAAAATGGGTCTTTTTATCTTAAGAACATTTCATCTTCAAGGCAGTTCTAGATGTTTCTGATTTTTTGTTGTTGTTTTTACTAAAAAGCAGTGTTTTATACCAGCAAAAAATGATGTTCCAGCCTATCCAAGTTCATAATTGGAGGAAAAATCTACAAAAAGAAGGCAGCAGGGAAGCAGATGTGGCTCAAGTGATTGGGCTCCCATCTACCATATAGGAGGTCCAGGGTTTGGTTTCCGGGGCCTCCTGGTGAAAAGCAAGCTGATCTGTGCAGAGAGCTGGCCCACGCGGAGTGCTGGCCCATGAGGAGAGCTGGCGTAGCAAGATGATGCAACAAAAGGAGACACAGAAGAGAGACAATGAGAGACGCAGCAGATCAGGGAGCTGAGGTGGTGCAAGAGATTGGGCAGCCTCTCTCCACTCCGGAAGTTCCCAGGAATGGTTCCCAGTGCCACCTAAAGAGAAGACAAGCAGACACAGAGCACACAGAGAGCAGACAGCGAGCGCAAAAACAACGGGGGCGGGGGGGGGGATAAATAAATAAATCTTTTTTTTAAAGAAGGCAGTGGGGGAGGGGATATGGCTCAAGTGGTTGAGCATCTGCTTCCCATGTACAAGTCCTGGGTTCAATCCCCAGTGCCTCCTATATAATAATAAATGGATAAAACTCTCTTCTAAAAATGCAGGTGTATATAACTACAATGGTACTAAATGGAAAGGAGACTATGAGGGAAGGAAAAAAAAAAAAGCAAGCATGTTCATGTGCAGGGAACGTGGTTCAAATCTTTGGATTTAAAACAACTTTCCCAGTGTTTTAGCTTGCTAAAGGCTGCCAAGGCAATATACCAGAAATGTGTTGGCTTTTACAATGGGGATTTTTTTATTCACTTATAAGCTTACAGTTATGAGGCAGAGAAAAATGTCCAAATCAAGGCTTCATCAGGTGATGCTTTTCCCCCCCAAGGACTGGCTGCTGGTTCCTCTCTCATCTGGCAAGGCACATGGGGAGTCTCTTCCTTCTCCTCTGGGTCCTGTTACTTTCTGCTTCCTCTCAGCTTCTGGATGTTTCTCTCTATCTCTGAGGCCCCCTCTCTGTATTCATCCATTTATAAAGTACTGGGAGTGGGTGTAGCTCAGTGGTTGAGCACCTGCTTCCCATGTATGAGGTCCTGGGTTCAATCCTTAGTACTTCCTTAAAAAAAAATGTACCCCAGCAAGAGGACCAAGACCCACCCTGGGTCATACCTCACTGAAGTAATCCAATCGAAAGCCCTTAACTGAAGTAATTTAATCAGAAGGTCTCACCTACAATAGGTTCGTTCACATGCACAGGAATGGACTAATTTAAGAACATAATTTTCTGGGGTCCACCAATCCCAAAGAAGCTGGTTATAATGGAATTTCTAGAACACATCCATTGCCCCTGAAAAAGAACCTGCAAACCCCAATCCAAAATTGTGAAAACAATAGTTATGAGATGCCATAAGTGATAATCAAAGCAGTTAGAGGGAGAAGGATGAATGTGTCTTCCATTTAACTATAGTTTGTAGGACGCCTCTTCATGTGTTGGAGGATCAGTAAAAACCAATGAAGTACCAAAAGTGCTTTGAGGGATGGAGTAGAAAAGTACTAAGTATACTAACTGTCTATATTAGTAAAAGGGCTTCATGGCAAAGAAAATTTGCTAAACAGTAAAATGACTCCTGGATAGAGCCCTCTCCCCAACATTAAATGTAGCAGAATTAAGAGACAAAGATTTACAAGTAGATATAACAGAACAGAAAATTACAAGGCAGAGAACACAAAAGAATCAAAACAATGGTAGAGGCTCAACAATATCCACAAGGCTAGAACACTGGTTAACTTTGAAAGCCCTAGCAAAATATCACTTTTGTTTATAAACCACTTATTTAACATATGACCACATGTTGAATGAATCCTTTTTTCCCCTGGTTCTGAAGAATCTTACAGTCAGCCTTTAAGCATTCTGCATTTCTTTGCCAATCTTGTTGCATCGATTTTGGTGTGGGTAACTGGAAGCTGCCAGCACAAGGCCTTGAATGTGGTGTCTGACATTGCTTGATAGTTTTCACTAATTGCTGTCTGATACTCATTTTTCTGCATGCTCCATGATTTTGATAAACTCCTTGGCTGTTTGGACTTCATTAGAAATGGATATTGAATACTGTATAACTTTATGACTAACCAACTGAGCATTGCCATCTTTATGATAGTGAACCTGAATCTTAAGCACTCCAACCACCTGAGCTGTAGATAGCGTGATGGTGAACTTCCACTCTGATCTCTAACGACCATTCCAGAAGTTTTTAGGCTGAAACTAGTGGCTTTCAATACATGCAATAACAGTCTGTTGCCCATCTATAGTTTTAGCATAAACAGTACAGAAGCCTTTGGAATAATGATCTTTCACATAGGCCCTTAAAGCACTGTCACAGGATTCTCTCCAAGACTCCAGACCTTTATCTACTTCCTCTGATTAGGGGGCACTTGCTTCTTTGCATAAGTGATCAAACTTAAAGTAAATTTTGTTTCTTGGATCTGAAAATCTGCTATAACCCAAGGCACCATATTCTGTAATTAAGACCTGATCATCATATCCTTCTATCTTTACAGGTGTGAACTGATCCATCTTATATTGAGCAAATGTATGTGCTGCCCCTTCCCTGAGAAGATTGTCATTATTAAGCAGTAGCCAGGCATCATTAAACACTTCATAAACTTCACCTGGAGGTGCGTGAGTGCTGATTTAAGCAGCTATGCATACCTTCTCCTCATCCGGCCTCAAAGTCAGCCATCTTGAACTGTTCTGGCCTAGCCCAGCCCTCACACTTCTAATTGGTATAGCTTTGTAGCAAGTTTGGGTATCTGAGAGGAAAAATTCTTTAGGGCTCTCCTTTTTCAAACTATTTTTTTATATTCTTGGGCATTTTCTTTTTCAATTGAAGTTTCACTTTTTTAAAAAGTCCTGTTGGGTTTTCTTTTTTTATTAAGATTGCATTGAATTTATAGATTAACTTGGGAAATAATTTAAAAATCTTAGTAATAAATTATTTTCATCCAGGGTAATATAGTATTTTTAATTTATTTGTATCTTCTTTTCTTCAGAAAAAAATGTGTAGTTTTCTTCATACCTCCACTCCTAGATATTTCATAGTTTTTGTTAAGATTATGAATGATGGCTTTTTGTATTCTTTATTTTGAGGAAAATAATTTCATTGTTTTTATAAAAATCATGCATGTTTATAATAAAGATTCAGTACAAAGAAGAAAGATAAAATATCACCAAAATTACATCACCATGAAATAACCATTAAACTTTCAAAAAACAAACTTTATCTTGGATCTTCTAAGTATGTACCCAAAAGAATTGAAAGCTGGGGCTTGACCAGATAGTTGCACATCAGTATTCATAGCAGCATTATTCACAATTGCCAAAAGATGGAAGCAACCCAAGTGTCCATCAACTGATTAATGGATAAATATAATGTGATGTATACACACAATGGAATATTATTCAACCATAAAAAAGGAATGAAGTCCTGATATATGTGACAACATGGATGAGCCTTGAAGGCATCATGTTGAGTGAAATAAGCCAGACACAAAAGGAAAAATATTGTGTGATCTCACTGATTTGAAACAATTAGAATAAGCAAACCCATATAGTCAGAATCTAGAAGATAGAATCCCCACTGGAGGACAGGGTGGGGATACGGAATGGGAAGTTAAGTCTTAAAATGTTCAGAGTTCCTATTTCAAATGATGGAAATGTTTTGGTAATGGATAGTGGTGATGATAGAACAACATTGGGAATGCAATTAATAGCACTGAAATATATATATTTCAGTGCTGTTAATTGAATATGATTAAAAATGAAAATGTTAGATTATATATATGGCAACAGAATAATTTTTTTTTTTAATCCATGGAACTACACTACAAAGTAACTCTACATCAAACCATGGACTTTAATTAACAGTACAATTATAAAAATGTGTTATCATCAATTGTAACAAATGCTCCATACCAATGCAAGTTGGTGGTAATGGGATGGTATGTGGGAATCCTGCATTTTATGCATGACTGTTCTGTAAACCCACAACTTCTCTAATAAAAAAAAGTCTGCCTAGTCCAAGACCACAAAGATTTTTCCTATGTTTTCTTCTAGATAGTTTATAGGTTTTTAGCTCTTACATTTATTTCTATGATACATTTCGGGTTAATCTTTGTGTATGTGTGGGGTATAAGTTGAAGTTTTTTTTTTCCACATATGGATGTCCAATTGTCCCATCACCATTTGTTGAAAACACTATCCTTTCTCCACCAAATTACCTTCTTGGCACTTTTGACAAAAATCAGTTGACCACATGTGGGTCTACTTCTGGGCTATCTATTTTGCTCCATTGAACTACATGACTATCCTTTCACCATTTCTGCACTGTTTTGATTACTGTATTTTATAGTAATTCTCAAAGTCAAGTAATGTGAGTTCTCCAACATTGTTCTTCTTCTTCAAAGTTGTTTTAGCTATTCTAGGTCTTTTGCTTTTCCATATAAATTTTAGGACCAGCTTGCCAATTTCTACCCAAAACAGGCCTGCTAGGATTTTGCATCCCACTAATTTTTATATGTCAGAATTTCATTATCCTCTATTTCAAATATTTTCTAATCTATCCATTTTTATTTCTTCTTTGACCCATAGGTCATTTAGAAATGTATTTCTTAATTTCAAAACATATAGTAATTTCCTAATCACATCTTTTTTTTTTTTTTTTTTTTTTTTTAAGATTTTATTTTATTTATTCATTCATTCATCCCCCCCTTGCTGCCCGTGCTCGCTGGGTCAGCCAACCACGCCATGCGGGCGGGCCCGCCCCCACCAGGAGGCCCCGGGAACCGAACCCGGGGCCTCCCATATGGTAAACGGGAGCCCTACTGATTGAGCCACAGCCGCTTCCCCCTAATCACATCTTTAAATCAACTTCTAGCCCGACCGCGACCCCGACTGGCATGGCCCGGCACGTGTTCCTAACGGGGCCGCCAGGTGTTGGGAAAACAACACTGATCCAGAAAGCCAGGGAGGTTTTAAAGTCCTCTGGCATGCCCGTGGATGGATTTTATACAGAAGAAGTCAGACAAGGAGGAAGAAGAATAGGATTTGATGTCGTCACTCTGTCCGGCACTCGGGGGCCTTTATCTAGAATTGGGTCAGAGCCTCCTGCTGGAAGACGCGAATACCGAGTTGGGCAATACGTAGTTGATCTGGCTTCCTTTGAGCAGTTGGCACTTCCTGTCTTGAGGAACGCAGATTCCAGCAGTGGCCCAGGGCAGAGAGTGTGTGTCATTGATGAAATTGGGAAAATGGAGCTCTTCAGTCAGGCCTTCATCCAAGCTGTTCGTCAGACACTGTCCACCCCAGGAGTCATAATCCTTGGCACGATACCAATCCCTAAAGGAAAACCACTGGCGCTAGTGGAAGAAATAAACAGAAACGACGTGAAGATGCTTAATGTTACCAAGGAAAATCGAAACAACCTACTGCAAGATATTGTGATGTGGGTGCAGAGCGGGAGGAAGTGAAGATAATTTGTGTTCCTGCTTTTTCGGCATGTGAAGAAATGTGCACAGTTCAAGTGGGGCCTGATAGGGACTCTGCCTGTCAAGGTTTTATGCCTTTAGGTTTACGATCACCAAGTTCTTGAAGCCTTGTGGGGTTTTCCAAAGAAAGCTTGACAGCTGTTTTCCATAAAATGTTTAAAAGATCAAATTAGCCATAATGCTGGGTTGACTATACAAGATTAACAATCCATTATGGTTTGTTTATGCTTAAAGATTTCTGTTTATTTCCTCTTGCAGTCGTGTGCATGATTTTGGTTAATTATGAAAAGAGAAATGGTTTTGAGAGCATTAGATGGAATTTGCCCCCATTGAAGTTTATAAATGTGTTCAGGGGATGGGGGAAAAAAGAGCTCACTACTTAGTCAGTTTTGCATGTCATGAAAATTACATTCCTATCCAGGTGCAGCTTCAGTCTCAGGCAATTTAAAGTGGTATAGTTATTTGATTTTTAAAAATTATTATTCCTAAGAAAACCATTGAAAGCCCTCCTCCTCATCTGTTATTATTTGTTCACTTATTGTTTAATAAATATAAAAATAAATCGGATAGTTACAGATTTAATAAATAAATAAATAAATAAATCAACTTCTAGCTTATTTCACAAAGGTCAAAGAAAATACTATGTATTATTTCAATCTTTACCATTTGTTGAGACATGCTTTATGACCCTTCATGTAGGTCATGTATATTTTGTATATATTCCATTGGCACCTAAAAAGAAAATGTATTCTGCAAGTTTGGGGGAACATATTCTGTATTTGTTGATTATGTTAAGATTATGAATTGTGATATTCAAATATTTGATATTATTATTGATTGTTCGTCCCAATGTTTTATTAAATTCTGAGAGAGGTCTGTTAAAATCTTCCATTATAATATTATACAGCGATAATAATAAACAAACTACAACCATAAGTAACCACATGAATGAATCTCGCAAACAATGTTAAGTGAAAGAAGGCAGGCACAAAAGAGTACATACTGAATGATTCCACTTAGATAAAATTTAAAAGAAGACAAAACTAGCCGATCTATGTCTTTAGAAGTCAGAATAATGGCTATTCTTGGTAAGGGGAGAGGATTTAGTGACTGGAACAGGACACGAATGGGCTTCTGGGGTGGTAGTAATGTTCTTTTTCCTGTTCCGGTTTCTGGCTGCACAAATGTATTTATTTTATGCTGATTTTGTGAAATTTTTTTAAAGTGAACATTTATCATTTGTGCACTTTTCTGTCAGTTATACTTCAAAAGGCTTACTTTGAAAAAAAGTTAACCTCACAAGGAATCAAAGTTATACAATTTAAAATGACAGTGAAATATCATATTTGTTCACCAAAATGTGCAATATTCTCTACACTGGGAAATAATTATCAGTATTTATGTAGAGGTAGAGAAATGCACAGAACTGTGCGTGATTGTATGGCATATAAACTGGTACAATTTTTTGAATGGCAATTTGAAAATATGTATTAGAAAGTTTTAAAAGTATGTATGCCCTTGAAACTAGGAATTCAATTTCTGGGAAACCATGCCAAGGAAATGATTAAATAAATGCACAAAGATATCTATAAAGATGCTCATTGCAATGTTGTTCATAATTCTATAATTCTAAACTACTTAGATATCCAATAGGGGATAGGTTAAAAAAATCATGATACTTTCATATAATGAGCAACAGTGCAGCCATTAAACATTATAACAGAACTAAATTTTTAACATGGAAATATATTTATGAATATAAAATATGTTACAAGAGAGTATGTTTATCATTTTTTGTTCAAATATGTTTGCATATATACATATATTCTGCAAACACATGCATATACAGAAAAAAAACTCTGGATAGGTGTGTACAATAAAATGTTAACGACTCCAGCTGAATAGTGATAAGTTAAATTGTGAAGTTGTTTTCTCCTATTTTCTTATATTTTCTAATTTTTATTCTGTGCATGCTTGTATAATAAAAATCATTTTTAAAATTCTTCAACTATGATTGTAGATCTATTTCTCCTTTATAAAGTTCTTATTAAATTTTGCTTTATGTATTTTGAAGCTATATTATTAGATGCACACAAATTTAGAATTGTTTTATCATCCTGGTAAATTGACCCTTTTATCATTATGAAATGTCCTTTTTTGTCTCTACTAATACTTCTTGTTTTAATATCTACTTCATTTGACATTAATATAGCTACATCAGGTTTCTTTTGTTTAGTATTTATATACTATCTTTCTCCATCTTTTTACTTTCAACTTTCTGTGGCATTATGTTGAAGGTGGATCTTTTCTAAAAAGCATATAGTTATTTTTGTTTAATCCAGCCTAACAAGTTTTGATTTTTTATTAGAATATTTAGACTGTTTACATAGAATTTATCCCTAATACATTTGGGTTTAAATATACCATCTTACTATTTGCTTTATATTTGTTCTGCATGTTCTATGTTCCTTTTTCTTATCTTTCTTGCCCTATTTTGGATTGATTAATGATTTTTTTTAATAATTTCATTTTCTCCCTCTATTACTTTGTTAATTGTACATATACTACTACTACTCTTGCAGTGATTACCCCAGAGATTAAAACATGCATCTTAATGACAGATACAGGCCATTATATATCTTGTAATAACTTACAAAAATGTGCAGGAGAGAGTGTAAACTACAATGTAAACTAAAATCCACACTTAGTGTCAATGCTCCAAAATGTGTTCATCAATTGTAACAAATGTACCACACTAATAAAGGATATTGTTACTGTGGGAAAGTGTGGGAGAGGGAGAGAGCAGGGCATATGGGAATCCCTTATATTTTTTATGTAACATTTATGTAATCTAAGTATCTTTTTTAAAGAATTAAAAACTCTATTTCAAAAAACATGCATCCTAGACTTTATTAAAGTTTAATATAAATAATTTTACCACACTTACTAACATGGCGTGGTCCTAAATAAATATTAGATCCCTCACCTGCATTCCTCATTCCCATCTGTGATCCCAAAGCCTGTGCTGTTTCCTCTACATATCACTGCCTTGGAGACCAGTGAGGTGATGGTGATCCTAGACCTTGGCCATTTAGCTCAAAGAAAGGGATTTTATCTCCACTGACATCATGAAGAGAAGGTGATGAAATAGTACCCATACATGTAGCCCATCATAATTTACGTATACCATTCCAAGTAAATGTGACGTTGCCAGGTCCTGAGCTTAGAAGTCCATCATCTAAAAGGGGAAGAAGTACTGTGGTAAAATTAGGAAGTTATAGGTATTGAAGAACCCAGGCTAGTTTGATTCTGGTAAGGTTTTAACTCTATCTTGTCCTATCTTCATTTTATAGGCATAATTTGACATTCTTGATTCTACCACTAGATGTCAGCCAATCATAGAAAGAGACTGGATGTTCTGGTTTGGGGTTGTGGATGTTTATTCCCATTCGCTTTCTGTTTTAATATATTTTCCAAATATTCTACAAAGAACATGTGGCATTTAGATTCTAAGAAAAAATAAAATAAATATTACAAATAGCAGGCATTTAATAATAGTGAGCACCTTATCCACTCTTCTTTGTTATAGAGCAAAGTAGTGTTGCTCATTACCACTAACGAGTTATCACTGTTTCTAATTTCTGTAACCCCAGCATCTTTCCCAAAGGCAAGGCGTTTTCACCCTCCCTTAGACCCAGTTTCCGCATCTCTAAAATGAGGATAACAACCCTCCCTTAAAGGCTTGCTCTAAGTATGTAATGCCACCATGGGTGTGCAAGGGCCAAGCCCTCTGCAAATTGATCCCCAACCCTTTAGACAGACACAAGGAGCACAGGAGTCCCTTGAGAGAGCAGCCAATGATGCAGTTTGCCCAGAGCACAAAGCACTTGGGAAACAGGGCCAGAAATGTAGGCTGGGTACATAGGTGGGAAGTCTTAAATGCCAGCTGGGGAAAGGAGTCCATAGTGCCCCCTGAGAATGTCTGTACGCTGGTATCAGAGCCAGCTTTGGGGATACTGCTCTGGGCAGCTGTGTGTAAAGTGACCCAGAGAAGGAATGACATAGAAAGGGATGAAAAGAAGGTCTGGGAAGTCATTACAGGGGCATGGTACAGGGGGGCTTGCACAACCTACTCTCTCTAGGGGACCCTGTAAACAGTGTGGACAGGTCAGTAGACCTTGATGAAGAGAGAGAGAGAAGTAGAGAGATTAATGAAGGAAGCATATATGAGTCTAAATAGATAAACTTTTAGTATTTTTATGTACAAAAACACTTTTCAAACAAAATTTGAAAATACCATTTCATAAACTTCTTTATAACATTCTGTTTCTTTGGAAAAAATATGTCTTTTCATTTAAAAAGCGAGATCTCTGTAAACCCACAACTTCTCTAATTAAAAAAAAATAAAGAAAGAAAAAAAGAGGTGGGGAGAAGAGAAAAAATGGAGACAGGTGTCACCTGGTGATCAGAGTTTTGTTGCAATTCTGAAAATCTCAGGACCCAGACCTTTGCAAGGGAAGGAGGGATGAGGGAGGGGCTTGGACTTGGCATCAGCCAGATCTTTCTAGAATTTATCACCCACGGGCAATAATCCCTCTGTATATAGGACTTTCAGTAGTCTCTAAGCTCTAAAACTAAACATCCACCTCCTGGCAGCACTGAAGAAAAAGCTGCATGAGTGTTTGTGAGAATATTTGGTGTGAAAAAGTTTGAGACATAGAAACACACACATAGGTATACATACTGTCAAACAAATTGCTTTAATCTGCTCTTTTCCCAACAAAACTGTATATTATGAACACATTTCCAAAACATAATATATGTGTACATTATTTTTGTCCGTTGGGTTACAAATTTTTGTCTTAAAATTTTCAGATTACAGAATTTTAAATGACAAAATGTACCTATATAAACTGAAATTATCCTGTATCTCCAATCTGCCCAACCCCCACTCCCTGACCCAAAGATATCCAATGAGCATAGGTGTATGTTCTCCAGATGTGTTTCCCTGTAGATGATTTATCAATGTATAGTTACAGATAAACAAAATTATTGATATAACATATACAAAATGGACATTCTTCAAACCTGTAATCATGTTATACATATTCTTCTGCAATTTGCTTATTTAACATAATATGATATGTCCAATTTTCATTCACATTTAATTAGCTAATGTTTATTGAGTACAAATATTGCTCTTTAAGTAAATTTTCTATTGGCATCATTTAAGTCTGCCTAACATATCAGAGATATGAATCCCATATGGTTTGCAAATTCTCTCTTCTTTTCACATAACTTTTACCTTTTTTCCAGCCATATACAGTGTTTCAATTTTTTCAATAATATTATGAATTAAAATAATACCATTCTGTGCATCTACACTATTACAGAATGGAGTTTATTTTTAAAATAAATGATAGGTCATAGAAAGAATAAAGTACTGCTATATGCTACAATGTGGGTGAATCTTGAAGACATTAGGCTAAATGAAAAGAACCAGACTCAATAGGCCACATATTCCATGTGCCAGCCGGGCCCGGAACCTCAGCAGAGTTGTAAAACCTACTCTACAGCTCATTGGATTCACCCAGAACAACTAACAAGATGATGATGGACAACAACCATCTCAAGGAACAGAGAGAGTCTGCAACTGCAAGCAAGAAAGTCCCATCCATTTTTCCCATGGGATATAAGCCCCCTCTCAATTAGAGAGGGAGTGGACAACACCATCTCAGCATCCTCAGGATTGGGGAAAGAACTATGGACTAGAGTAGACTTACTGGTATTCTACTATACGCATATTGTGATTTGAGCAATGGAAGAAATTACAACATTGATGTGGAGCCAGTGACTACTGGAGGCTCTGGGGATAGGGAGTGGGAAAAACAGTTGTAATACGGGGACTTTTTCGGGACTTGGGAATCGTCCTGAATGACACTGCAATGACAGATATAGGCCATTTTATATCATCACATAACATGCAGAACTGTGTGGAAGAGAGTGTAGACTACAGGGTGAACTATGGTCCATGCTTAATGGTAAAGCCCCAAGTTGTGTTTATCAATTGCAATGAATGTGCCACACTAATGAAGGATGTTTATGTGGGAGGGTGTGGGAGATGTGGGGAGTGGGGCATATGGGAATCCCTATATTTTTTCTGTAACATTTATGTAATCTAAGTATCTTTTTAAAAATAGAAAAAAATTTTATTAAAAAAAGGCCACATATTGTATGATTCCATTTATATGAAAGTCCAAATAGGAAAAACCACAGAGACAGAATGTAAACTAGTGGTTGCTTGGGGGAGGGAGGCAGTGGGAGCACAGAGGGTGATAGCTAAAGAATACCAGGATTTTTTGTGTGGTGATGTAAATGTTCTAAAATTGACTGTGGAGATGGTTGCATATATTTGTGAATATACTAAAAACCATTGAATTGTACATTTTAAAGGGGTAAATTGTATGGTATGTGAATTATATCTCGACAAAACTGTCTTTCAAAATTTCAAAAATAAATAAATAATACAGATCATTTACTGTATTCAGCAATACCCTGGTGTAGCAATTTGGCAGTTTGATATAGTTATGAATTCCAAAAATAGATACTGGATTAAGCTTGTAAACTGGTCTGTTAATCTGGGCATGATTAAGTTATGATTAAGGCATTGACTGGGCCATGTCAGTAGGGCGCTGAGCCCCACCCCTTGGTGGGTGGGGTCTCAAAGATAAAAAGACATGGCAAAGGACAGAGTTGGAGTAGTTATGAGTTGGAGTTCTGATGTTGGAGTCTTGAGCTGGAGTCCCGGGAAGTAAGAGAGCTTGGTCATGAGGAAGGAGAGAAGGCCCCAGGAAAAAGAGACAAGCCGTTCGCCTTATAGTCTACAGCTGGCCTTGTGGAGAGAGGCAAAGCCTAGAGAGCTTCATAGTCTACAGCTGACCTTGTGGAGGAAACAGAGGAGCTGAGCCCAGAGAGAAAGGGAGCCCCAGGAAGAGAGGAACCCAGGTAGCCTGAACCCTGGTAAACATCAGCAGCTGTCTTGCTCTAACACATGGCAATGGACTTTGATGAGGGAAGAAACTTATGCTTTATGGCCTGGTAAATGTGGACTTCTACCCCAAATAAATACCTTTTATAAAAACTAACTTTGGGGGACGAATGTGGCTCAAATGGTTGGGCGTCCGTCTCCCATATGGAGGGACCCGGGTTCGATACCCGGGACCTCCCGGTAAAAAAAAAAAAAAAACAAAAAACCAACCGATTTCTGGTATTTTGCATCAGCACCCCTTTGGCTGACTAATATACCTGGGAAGCACGGAGTGCCAGTGCCCACGGGAGATTAGAGCATTCAGAGCCCTGGAAGCTTCAAGACACAGGGAAAAGCTTTAGAGTAATTCCAGGTTTAACTACTCAGGAGTTTACAAGCCTGTTTCCTCAATTTACTTAACCTCTCCTAACTCTCAGCCCACAGTCAAGGATAGGGAATTACACAAGGGAGTGAATACCAAAAGGAATGGATCATTGGGGGTCATCCTAGAGGCTACATACCACAATATCATTTGCCCATCTCTCTATATTAATTGCTAATCATGCTTCATACATTTAAGTGAATTAGCCACATATAATTTGCAAATATTTACTCTAGCTTTTGCTGACAACTTTACTGATTTTTATTGCCATTCACAGTGCTTTAAATTTTATAATCATATAATTTCAAAGTAATACAACTCACTATTTTTTTTTAATTAAGCAATACTGCAGCCAGCATCAATTGCCTAGAGAGATTAGAGCATTCAGAGCCCTCGAGGCTTCAGGACACAAAGAAAATTCCAGGTTTCACTTCTGAGCAGGCATTTACAAGGCTGTTCCCTGATTTACTTAACCTGTCCTAACTTTCTTTACTTTGATCTGAATTATGGATTCAAAAATAGGTAACTTGAAGAGCTCTTAAGATAAAGGGAGATCTTTGGAGCCTGGTGCTTAATCCCTCACCCACAGAATTCCCCCAGGTTAGGAGATGTGATGAAATCACCAATATCTACCTGGGAAACTGGGCTGTTCTATGGGCCAATTACTGGTCCCCTCACACTTTAGGGGAGTGACATAGTGGCTCTCCCTGCTTGAGTCCATGGTCCAGATCATGGGCCTGGGTTTACTGCATACTATGACCTATTTGTTTTGACCCCAGGTCACGTACCTCCACGAGCCCTCTCAGCACAGTGTGATTCCCTGGGTACTCTGTAAAGGGTAAATGCTATTTTTGTCTGTGTTTTTATTAGCTACATCAGCTGTTCTCAGTGTGGTCCCTGGACCAGCAGCATCAGCATCACCTTGGAATTTGTTACAACTACACATCGTTGGGCCTCAACCAGATGGACTGATTCAGAAGCTCTAGGGTGTGTAGCCCAGCAATTAGTGTTTACACATCCTCCAGATGATACACTCTTAAGTTTGAGAAACTCTACTCTAATCCATAAGTGATTGATAGAGTTTTATATGTCATCACCTCTCTGAGTCTCAGTCTCCTCTGTGGAGATGATAAATTTCCCCATTTCACCACAGTAATATGAGGAATAAGTGGGAAACCCTGTGCAGATGATGTGTTGATATTTCTGTGGTGTAAAACGAATTATCTTCTACAGCTGAGGAAAGAATAGGAAATCCTCACATCATTTCAATTTTTGTAATGTGCTTTCTTGTTCTCCTTACTTTGTCTTCTAGTTGACTATAAGAAAAAATATAATGAGAAAACCTATAAAGAATGTCTGTCACACAACAAGACTTCAAGAAATGTTAGTCCCAGTTGACCCTGCTTTCTCTCACACATAAAAGATGTGACTTTGACATAAACTACATAAAGCATAACTACCACTACAATAGAGAGTATGTGAAAATGTAATCAAGAAGTGAAATATACACACATTTGTATAATGTATGAAGCTTTGGTGCCCGGTGAGGGAAATGGGGAAAGCCAAGCAAATACTCACATCATTTCCTTTTATTCCAGATGCTTATTTGGTGTTGTTACTTTACCTCTAGTTTGTCATTGGAGATGAATAATTCCTGCCTGATAAGTCTAGAGAGAGGTTTATCAATGTCCAGTCAGGGTATTGGCAGGCAAAGTGGTAATAGCCTGCCTGAGCTAAGGCAAGCATTGTCACCTTGCCTGGCACATACCAGATACTCAGTACATGGTCATTTATGAACAAATGGATGGATCGATGGATGAATGATAGTGACTCCTGGGCTCAGTCTGGATGATAACCCATCTCATCATGTAGGGGACTGCAATCACTACTGGGGTAAATGGAAAAAAGCAGGTTCTGAGCACCTCTGTGTGTAAGGCCTTGTTCTAGATGTTTGGGATACATTAGAGAATAAAACAAAGTTCCTACCCTCGTGCAGCTTACATTCTAGAGCCTTAGAATTTGAAGGAAGAAACAGATAATGATGAAATACCATTACACTATACTGTTAGGTAATGGTAAATGCTATGAATATGATGTGTCTATGAGGCTTAGTATATGGAATTATTATTCCATCAGCAGGTAAATTTTGTGGAATGACTCTTGAGTCCCATCCTGAAGAAATCTTCCTTTTGCTAAAAAACAATGAATTCTGCAAGATGAGAAATGAATTCCACTATAGCCCACTGTGACAAAGACATTATTTCTCTGTCCCTCACCAAGTCGTTATTTTGCTGGCAAAGCCACAGATACTGAGTTGGGGATGGAGGGAGGTTATTAAGGATTTTGTTTTTAATAAACATTAAAAAGAAGCAGAAAGTTCTAAAAAGAAATTAGAAAAATATCTACGCATTGCAAAGGAGTGATCTCCATAATGAAAAACAACACCCAGGGTGCAAAAACAGTGTCTATAGTACACTACTTTTATCAGAGAAAAGGGAGAATATAAAAACGTATATACCCATGCATGTGCATGTGCATGAGCATGAACACACACAACAGATATGGGTGTATAAATTTATATTTAAGAAAGAAAACAGTTAAAGGAAAAAATGAAAACTAATATGAAAAGTTTACCTATAGATTTTTCAGAACTCACGTTGTTTTGCAATTTTGGCTTAGGAAACATGTAAATGTATTACCATAATTATAAAACACAATTAAATTTGAATGAAAAGTCAATTCGTAAGAATAAAAATGAAACTGTGAGTTAGGTTGGTGGCAGAGGCACACAGAGAGGAATTTTTCAATTGACTTTAAAATACAGTAATTTGTGCATCATGATGGGACAAAAGAACTACAAAGTAATCTTAAACTGTTTTAAATAACCATATTGTTATTAATAATATTGATGTGGCTTTACTACACTCAAATGTTTTACCCCTGAGCTGTGATTATTCTGATATAGATTAGATAGATGATAGATAGATAGATGATAAATAGATATAGAGAAAGCAAATAGGTAATTACATTAATGTTATTAGGAGTCAAGGTTTTTAGCATAAGATACAAATACATAATCAATGAAGTTAAGTAAAACCCTGTAATACTACATTTGAATTGAAAATATCAATAAAAACTCATGGTGTACTTTCACTTAGAAAAAATATATATTTCCGTACTTCCGGGAAGATGGCAGACTAGTAAGACACGGGAATCTCTTCTCCAGAAAAATAGCTAGAGAACAGGCTGAAACAGACCCGAAAAAGATCTTCTAGGGTTTAGGACAGCAGGTGAAGGCTGCACACCACCCAGAGGAGAGAGGGACAGAAGAGGGAATTCGCGACAACAGAACCGTGAGTGGGAAGTAGCAGCTTCTGCTGCCGCCAGCACCCTCCCCAACAGTCTTTAGAACTCTCGGGCCTCTGGGCCTGCGACCACAGACAAAGGGGGCTCCAGGGATCTACCACTCCCGGAAAGGGGAGAGAGAGGGACACAGCCTTAGGCTGACTCAGGTTCTGAACCAGCCCAAATTTGGGCTGTGGAACCCCAGGGACCCTTCCACAGGGTGGTTTGCCCTGGGAGCCTAGGAAGGACAGGAGAAATCCGACCCTCGCAACCTCCCTCTCTTCTAGCCTGGACTAATTGTTGAGGACTCCACGGGAAAGGGGAGAGAGAGCCTGGGGCTGACCCTGCTTTGGACTCCCAGGTTTGGTCTGCCCTGTTCCGAGAGCCCTTTCAGGCCGGGTGGGGCTGCATCATTATTTGCCTTGGAGCCTGCAAGGGGCTAAAGATATACAAACCTCCCAAACACCTCCTCTACTAACAGGGACTGATTGTTGAGGATTCAGAAGGGAGGAGAAATATTTCCTAGCTGGGAAAAGGGGGGTGCTACGAGAGAAGTCTGGAGAACTGTCTCAGAAAGTTTGAATCACAGGGCTCTTAGCCCCCAGACAGGAAGCTCTATCACATTGATCTGGTCTGTGTCACAACAAATACGCTCCGACCAGGCATTGAAATGAGAGCTGCCAACAAGCGCCATCTCCTGGCATACCAAGGAAGTGCACATAAGAAAATTAATAAGTAAGAGAGGCTTTTCCTGGCCTCTATAGCCTCCCTGCCCAAGGCCCTAGGAAATGACTCTACAACCAATTACTGAGTCCAGTGCCCAGTTTTGAGCAAATAGCAGAACAATCCTAACAATCAAGGTTGAGCAAAAAATCAAAGAGCTGTGGTAACTCACAGCCTCCTGCCACTAAAACCCCATAAAAGAAAAAGAGATAAAGCATCTAAGTAAAATACAAACTAACCAGATGACTAAGCACCAGCAAAAGATTACAAGCCATACTAAGAAAATAGAAGACATGGCCCAAGAAAAGGAAGACAGCAAAGTCCCAGAAGAGATGCAGAATTTGAGAGAACTAATCAGTGAGATGAGCACAAATTTCCAAAATCAAATTAATGAGATGAAAGAGAATATAGTTAAAGAGAGAATTGACATCAAGAAGTCATTGAGCGAACGCAAAGAAGAATTTGAAATCCTGAACAGAAAAGTAACAGAGTTCATGGGAATGAACGATACAATAGGTGAAGTCAAAAATACATTTGAGGCATACAACAGCAGACTCGAAGTGATAGAAGAAAGAATAAGTGATACCGAAGACAGAGCAGCTAAAATTGAAGAGAGAAAAGAACAGAGAGATAAAAGAATGGAAAAAAATTGAGCAGGGGCTCAGAGAGTTGAATGACAACACAAAATGCAACAACATACGTGTCAAGGGAGTTCCAGAAGGGGAAGAGAAAGGAAAGGGGGCAGAAAGAGTATTTGAGGAAATAATAGCTGAAAATTTCCCAACTCTCATGAAAGAAATGAACTTGCATATCCAAGAAGCACACCGCACCCCAATGAGAATAAACCCAAGTAGACCTACGCCAAGACACATATTATTCAGAATGTCAAATGTAAAAGATAAAGAGAAAATTCTCAGAGCAGCAAGAGAGAAGCAAATGATCACGTACAAAGGACATCCAGTAAGACTTAGTGCAGATTTCTCTTCAGAAACCATGGAAGCGAGAAGACAGTGGTATGATACAATTAGGAAACTGAAAGAGAAAAACTGCCAGCCAAGAATTCTTTATCCAGCAAAACTGTCCTTCAAATATGAAGGTGAATATAAAGTATTCACAAAAAAAACAGAAACTAAGAGAGTTTGCAAAAAAGAATTCACCTTTGCAGGAAATATTAAAGGAAGCCTTAGAACCTGAAAGAAAAAGACAGGAGAGAGAGGTTTGGAGGCGAGTATAGAAGAAAGAAAAGCAGAAAGGATACCCAAAAGAGTAAAAAGAAAGACAAAAATAAGATGACATGAAAACCAAAGAATAAAATGGAGGAAATAAATAGTGCATTTTCAGTAATATCATTGAATGTGAATGGATTAAATTCCCCAATCAAAAGATACAGGCTGACAGAATGGATAAACAAACATGAGCCATCCATATGCTGCTTACAAGAAATTCACCTCAGACCCAAGGATACAAGCCGGCTGAAAGTAAAAGGTTGGAAAAAGATACTCCACGCGAATAGTAAACAGAAAAGAGCATGGGTAGCTATACTAATATCAGACAAAACAGACTTCAAATGCAAAAAAGTGATAAGAGATACGAAAGGCCATTATATATTAATAAAACTGACGATCCCCCAGGAAGATATAACAGTCATAAATATCTACGCACCTAACCAGGGTGCCCAAAATATATGAGACAAACTCTGGCAAAACTGAAGGGAGAAATAAACATTTCTACAATAATCGTCGGGGACTTCAACACCCCTCTCACATCATTAGATAGAACAACTAGACAGAAGATCAACAAGGAAACAGAGAACTTGAACAATATGATAAACAAGTTAGACCTAACAGACATATACAGAACACTGCATCCAAACTCAGCGGATTATACATTCTTCTCAAGTGCCCATGGATCTTTCTCCAGGATAGACCACATGTTAGGTCACAATACAGCTCTCAATAAATATAAAAAGATAGAAATTATACACAGCACCTTCTCAGATCATAATGGAATGAAACTAGAAATCAATAACAGACAGGAAAAAAGTAAATTTGCAAATGTGTGGAGACTAACAATACACTCCTAAATATTCAGTGGGTCAAAGAAGAAATTGCAAGTGAAATCAGTAAATATATTGAGACAAATGAAAATGAGAACACAACATATCAAAACTTATGGGATACCTCAAAGGCAGTCTTGAGAGGGAAATTTATAGCCCTAAATGCCTATATTAAGAAACAAGAAAGAGCTAAACTCAAAGATTTAACTGAACAACTTGAGAAACTAGAAACAGAACAGCAACCCAATCCCAAAGCAAAAAGAAGAAAAGAAATTATAAAGATTAGAGCGGAAATAAATGAAAATGAGAACAGAAAAGCAATAGAGAAAATCAACAAAACCAAAAGCTGGTTCTTTGAGAAGATCAATAAAATTGACAAACCCCTCGCTAGACTAACAAAGAAAAAAAGAGAGAAGATGCAAATAAATACAATCAGAAATGAAAGGGGGAAAATTACAAATGACCTCACAGAAATTAAAAGAATCATAAGAGGATATTATGAGAAACTATATGCCAACAAAGTAGGCAACCTGGATGAAATGGACAAATTTCTAGAAACTCATAACCAACCTACAATGACACAACAAGAAATACAAGAACTTAACAAACCAATCACAATTAAGGAGATTGAATCCATCATCAAAAATCTCCCAGCAAAGAAAAGTCCAGGACCAGATGGCTTCACAGGTGAATTCTACCAAGCATTTCAAAAACAATTAACACCAAACCTGTTTAAACTCTTCCAAAAAATCGAAGAGGAGGGAAAATTACCCAATACATTTTATGAAGCCAACATCACCCTAATACCAAAGCCAGATAAAGATTCCACAAGAAAAGAAAATTACAGACCAATCTCTCTCATGAACATCGATGCAAAATTTCTCAACAAAATACTTGCAAATTGAATACAACAGCATATCAAAAGACTTATACATCACGACCAAGTGGGATTTTTTCCTGGCATGCAAGGCTGGTTCAACATAAGAAAATCAATCAATGTAATACACCACATTAACAAATTGAAGGAAAAAAACCACATGATCATCTCAATAGATACAGAAAAAGCATTTGACAAAATCCAACATACTTTTTTGATAAAAGTACTTCAAAAGATAGGAATAAAAGGAAAATTCCTCAATATGATAAAAGGCATATATGAAAAACCCACAGCCAACATCATACTCAATGGGGAAAGGTTAAAAGCATTCCCCCTAAGATCAGGAACAAGACAAGGATGCCCACTGTCACCATTGTTATTCAACATTGTACTAGAAGTTCTAGCTAGGGCAATTAGACAAGACAAAAAAATTAAAGGCATCCAAATAGGAAAAGAGGAAGTAAAACTCTCACTGTTTGTGGATGGCATGATCCTGTACTTAGAAAATCCTGAAGTATCCACAACAAAGCTACTTGAACTAATAAATGAGTTCAGCAAAGTGGCAGGATACAAGATCAACACGCAAAAATCAGAAATGTTTTTGTACACTAGTACTGAACAATCTGAGGAGGAAATCAGGAGGAAAATTCCATTTTCAATAGCAACAAAAAGACTCAAATACCTAGGAGTTAATTTAACCAAGGAAGTACAGGACCTATATGCAGAAAACTACAAAACACTGCTAAAAGAAATTTTAAAAGACCTAAACAAATGGAAAGACATTCTGTGTTCATGGATTGGAAGAATAAATATCGTGAAGATGTCAATCTTGCCCAAACTGATTTATAGATTCAATGCAATACCAATCAAAATCCCAACAGCTTACTTTACATAATTAGAGAAGGCAATTACCAAATTCATCTGGAAGGGTAAGTGCACCCAAATAGCCAAAAGTATTCTGAAAAAGAAGAGCAATGTGGGAGGAATTTCACTGCCTGACCTTGAAACATATTACAAAGCTACAGTGGTCAAAACAGCATGGTACTGGCATAAAGATAGAAACATCAATCAGTGGAATAGAATTGAGAATCCAGAAATAAACCCTCACCTATACAGTTAACTGGTTTTTGACAAACCTACCAAGCCCATGCTAATGGGAAAAAAACAGTCTCTTCAACAAATGGTGTTGGGAGAACTGGATATCTATTACCAAAAGAATGAAAGAGGACCCCTATCTCACCCCCTATACAAGAATCAACTCAAAATGGATGAAAGATCTAAATATAAAAGTCAGGACCATAAAACTACTAGAAGAAAATGTAGGGAAACATCTTCAAGACCTTGTAGTAGGTGGTGGTTTCTTTGACCTTACACCCAAAGCACATGCAACAACAACAAAAAAGTAGATAAATGGGACCTCCTCAAAATTAAACACTTTTGCACCTCACAGGACTTTGTCAGAAGGGTGAAAAGGCAGCCAACTCAATGGGAAAAATTATTTGGAAATCACATATCTGATAAGGGTTTAATATCCAGGATATATAAAGAGATGTTACAACTCAACAATAAAAAGACAAATGACCCAATTAAAAAATGGGCCAAAGACTTGAATAGACATTTCTCCAAAGAAGAAATACAAATGGCAAAAAAACACGTGAAGAAATGCTCAACATCACTCATGATTAGGGAAATGCAAATCAAAACTACAATGAGATATCATTTCACACCTATCAGAATGGCCACTATTAAAAAGACAGAGAACTACAAGTGTTGGAGAGGATGTGGAGAGATAGGAGCACTTCGTCACTCTTGGTGGGAATGCAGGATGGTGCAACCACTGTGGAGGACTGCTTGGCAGTTCCTAAGGAAATTGAATATAGACTTGCCACGTGACCCTGCAATACCACTACTGGGTATATACCCAGAAGAACTGAGAGCAGTGACACGAACAGACATCTGCACACCGATATTCAAGCAACATTATTCACCATTGCCAAAAGTTGGAAACAACCCAGGTGTCCATCAACAGATGAATGGATAAACAAACTGTGGTCTATTCACACGATGGAATATTATGCAGCTGTAAGAAGAAATGAAGTCGTAAAGCATATGGCAACATGGATGAATCTGGAGGACGTTATGTTGAGTGAAGCAAGCCAGACACAAAAGGACAAATACTGTATGAATGCGTTACTATGAACCAAATATATTGTGTAATATATTGTTTGATTCAAAAAAAATTTATGTGTATCCATTAGATTTAATTGAGAAATGTATATATTTATTCATCTGTGTTTACTTTTTAGTTTTTAATTGTTTATATTTTCAATTATTAAATGTACAAAATAAAGTTAAATATATATATATTTCCTAGTTCTATCCACTGAAAGGATTAGGAATGATTATGAACCCAGTAGAAATGAGAATCCTTTGTGCTATGACTATTATTCTATCACTTACCAATAAAAGAAATCATTGCTCCTTGGAGAAAATGGCTGATGCCTATTCTAGGGTAAGTAATGTATAAAATGAGTTTAAAATATATAATTATACCAGAGAGCAAAGAAGCTGTCAAAGATTACTGGGAGATCAAGATTGAGAAATGAACAAACATAAGGGGGGAGTGTAACCATGGACCAAAGTAGATTTATTGTTATTGTAGTTATTAACTTGTGTTAATGGAAGAACTTGTAACATTGATATAAGGATAATGATTGCCAGGAGTTCAGAAGGGAGGGGATGGATAAATATGTGGAACACAGGGCATTTTTAGGGCAGTGAGACTGTTCTTTATGATACTGCAATGACGGACACATTATACATTTGTCAAAGCCTATAAAACTGTACAGCACAAAGTTTAAACGATAATGTGAACTATAGACTTTGGTTAGTAGCTTCAATATTGGTTCATCAATTGTAACAAATGTACCACACTAATGTAAGATGTTTAATAATAGGGGAAAATGTGTGGGTGGGTGGGGGGTATATGGGAATCACTTATACTTTTGGTATAATTTTACAGTAAATTTAAAACTGCTCTAAAATGAAAGTTTATTATTACCAAAAAAAGATTACTGAAAGAAAACATAAAAGAATACTGAGGTCATAGCAAAAGGACACAGGAGATAACCTGAATGGGGCTTCCACTGGCCAAAAATAGAACTTGAGCATAAAAGAAGACTATAATAGACTGAAACATATCGAATATTTTTTTAAAACTATCAAAACAGTTCTCAGGAAAACATATATGACCCTTATATATAGGGAAAATGATTAACTTTACTCATCATAAGAGAAATATAAATTAAAACTAAACTGAGATATAATTTCTCACCTATCAAATTGGCAAATATCCAAAGGTTTGACCATATGGTCTTTTGGTGAGACTGTGAACAGATATTCTCAAGCATTGATAGAAGGAATGTAAAATAGTACTACCACAATGGAGGGGAAGTGGTCAATATCTAGTAAAATTAATTATGCATTTACCCTTTGACACAGCAATCCCATGTCTAGGAATCTATCCCAAAGATAAACTGGGAAAAATACAATAAGACATGTGCTCTAGGCTATTCATTATAGCTTTATATGTATATTAGTAGAAGGTTAAGAAAATGTCTATCAATAAAAACTGCTTGAATCTACTGCACACAATAAAGTATTAGGCAACTGTAAAAACAATGAGGAATATCTCTATATACTACTTTGTAGTGGTCTCCAGGATATATTATTAGATTTAAAAAGCAAAGTGGATAAGATTAGCTACCATTATTATTATTAATACTATATCAGCCTCATTTTGTGCCATGTTTTACTTTGTGTTCTACCATTATTGCACTTCTTTCGGTATCTGGAATAAGGGAGAACTAAAGTGTTCCATGCTTCTTCTATCCTTCTATCCTAGGACCTTTGTTCATGCTGTTCCCTTTGCTGAAAATACCTTCCTTCCTCACTGTCTAGTTAATTCCTCTGTCTCTCAGATCTCAGATCATTCATCATTTCCTCAGGAAAGAATTTCCAAATTTCTCTGACAAAATTAAGGCCCCTCTGTTATATATTCTCACATGACCATGTACCTTTACTTCTTAGCATTTAGCACTGTTGTTATTTTATATCTATTTGTTTGATTAATGTCAGACCCACTAGATTGTAAACTCCATGAGGACAGGAATTGTGTCTTTATTGTTGCCATTGTTCAATTTTGTATTCCCTATGCATAATACAGCACCTGGCACATAGTAGGTGTTCAATAAATTTGTTGAAAGAAAGAAAAGCAAGGTGGAGAATAATATGTATTAGTATGCTACTTTTTACCTTAAAAAAGAGGGAGGAGGTATAAGTACATAGATGAAAGAGTAAAATTCCCTTTATTACATAAAAATAGTGGGCAGTCTCCTGATTCAGTTCCCTCCAGTTCTCCCATTGTTCCCACTGTCAGCCCCAGCAGCTCAGGCTATGGGATTGGCAGTAACCAGGAGCTCAATTTTGGGTAGGCACCCAACTTTCCCAATGCAGCCGCTGCCAAAATTCCTAAAAAGATAAATTCAGCTGAAGAGGCAGTAAAAGAAGAGCCTAAGAGGAGACTGGTAGATTGTAGGCTAAACCTGCTCCTGCAAAAGTTGAAGCTAAGCTTATTTAAAAGGCAGCAGGAAAGGATAAATCTTCAGGGAAAAAAAATGTGCAAACACTAAAGATAGCAGGAAAGGACAAACAAAAAAGGAGATCAAAGCCCTTGATATAACAGGAGGGGAAAAAGCCAAGTCTGACTGGCATGCTTACATCAAGTGTTATCAGTAGCCACAGTACTTCCCTTCTTATACAATCTGGAAGAATGTTTTTTATCAACTATTTTGAAAATGTTTTTTTTAGTAGCTCCAGAAACATATTTTTTAAAAGGAATAAATCCCACCTCATTCCAGTTTTAAAATATATTTAGATAAGTGTAAATGCTTTCTATAGGAGTGAAATCATGTGCTGTTTATTTTTCTGTAAATCCAGAAATTAGTGGGATATTGAATTAAAGGAAGCTGTGATTGCCTTGTGTGTCAACTTAACATTCCATAGACTGGGAAGCAGAGGTAGTTTTTATATCTTTTGATATGAAGCATAACTAAATCACAATTAAGAGGTTCAGAACAGCATGCAGTTAACATGTCATAAACACTTCAAATTATTTATTCAGGTCATTTTTTAGTAGTATTGTGTCCTAAAGAAAATTACTCCCTGATCTTGACTTGCTCTATCAGAATTTTGTGCCAACTGTGACATCTTTGGTTGTAGTAGTGCAGTTTTTCCTAATAACTTTATTCATGTGCTATGAAAAACTGGGACATTTTTAGTATGTAGTGTGTCTGCTTTTAAATCATGAATGAATGGCATTTTAGATTTAACCAGCTTATCAATATTTGAAAATATTGGTACTCAAGATCCTCCTTTTAAGGACAATTTAGCACTAGATTTTAAGCTGGAAAGTCACTGGAATCAACTGTTTAGAAAAGGATTACATCCGTATAATGTTGTGGATTTTCTGTACTTGCATTAAGAATTGTGAATAAATTGCTCATAATGTCTGTGTACTGATCATCAAATAAAAAATGATAAAACCGCAAAAACGATAAAAAGGTAGGATAAACCATAATTATTTCTAAAATGGCTACATTTTGAGGCAGAAAAGAAACAGGATGGAGTGGACAGGAAGAGAGGCTAGTCCTTTCTGATAACTAGTCTTTGATTTTGTTTTACAGTTTAAAAGAACCAGGTAGATGGGAAGCGGCTGTGGCTCAACCAGTAGGGCTCCCGTTTACCATATGGGAGGCCCCGGGTTCGGTTCCCGGGGCCTCCTGGTGAGGGCAGGCCCACCCGCGCGGCGTGGTTAGCTGACCCAGCGAGCACAAGCAGCAAGGGGGGGATAAATGAATAAATAAATAAAATCTTTAAAAAAAAAGAACCAGGTAGGGGAAGCCGCTGTGGCTCAATTGGTTGGGCCCTGGTTTACCTTCTGGGAGGCCCCGGGTTCAATTCCTGGGTCCTCCTGGTGAAGGCAAGCCGGCCCACCGCTCCACGCGGTGAGCTGATGGCTCTTGCGGCACAGCGAGATGACCCAAGAAAGGGAGACAAGCGGACACAGAAAAACACAAAAGCAAATGGACTCAGCGAGCACAAGCAGCAATGGGGCAATATATAAATTAAAAAATGAATCTTAAAAAAAAAGAACCAGGTAAATATTTTACATATTTATAGAACAAAATTAAACTATAATGAAAATAGAAGCAATCCGGGAAGCAGATATGGCTCAAGTGATTGAGCTCCCGCCTACCATGTGGGAGGTTCCAAGTTCAGCTTCTGGTGCCTCCTGGAGAAGATGTACTGGTGTGATGGGCAGGCACAGAGAGCTGACACAACAAGATGGTACAACAAGGAGACACAAAGAGGAAAGACAATGAGAGACACAACAAAGCAGGGAGCTGAGGTGGCTCAAGTGATTGAGCGCCTCTCTCCCACATAAGAGGTCCCAGGTTCGGTTCCTGGTGCCTCCTAAAGAGAAGACAGATACAGAGAGCACACAATGAATGGACACAGAGAGCAGACAGCGAGCACAAATAACGAAGGGGGGGAATAAATAAATAAAATAAATCTTAAAAAAAAAAAAAAAAAAGCAATCCACAAGAGTTGAAAGCAAAATTCAGCAAATGAACCCTAAATATCCAGTTGGTGGCATAACCATGAGAAAAGAATTCTTTCAAGTGACTTTAGAACATTGTAATTAGGACAATTATTTCTACTTTTCTGTATCTTTGAAAATTTTTATAATAAAATATAGGAGGAAACCATAGTAATTTGACCATATATCCTTAATAGATAAACCCTAAGGATAATAAAACTGCAAAATAATAATAATTTGTTTTGGTAGCCATATGGGTAATAATAATATTGGTATTGTAATACAGCACATTAATAGAATGAAGGAAAAAAACACATGATCATCTCAATTGATGCAGAAAACGCATTTGACAAAATCCAGCACGCTTTTTTGATTAAAAAAAAACATTTAGAACACTAGGAATAGAAGAACACATCCTCAACATGATAAAAGGCATATATGAAAAACCAACAGCTAACATCATATTCAACAGTGAAAGACTGAAAGCTTTCCCTCTAAGATCAGGAACAAGACAAGGATGCCCACTGTCACCACTGTTATTCAACATTGAACTGGAAGTTCTAGCCAGAACAATTAGACAAGTAAAAGAAATAAAAGTCGTTCAATTTGGAAAGGAAGAAGTAAAACTTTATTTGCAGATGACATCATCCTATATGCAGAAAGTCCAAAAAAAAATCTACAACAAAGCTACTACAGCTAATAAACAACTTCAGCAAAGTAATGGGGTACAATTTCAACATGCAAAAATTAGTAGTGTTTCTATACACTAGTAATGGACATTCTGAAGAAGAAATAAAGGGGAAAAAAATAATCAAATATATAGGAATAAATCTAACCAAGAATGTAAAGGACATATACATAAAAAAATTTAAAACAGTGTTAAAAGAAATAAAACAAAGACCTAAATAAAAGGAAGGGCATTCCATGTTCATGGATTAGAGGCTAAATATTGTCAAGATGTCAATCCTATCCAAAGCAACTTATAAATTCAATGCAATCCCAATCGACAGCCTTCTTTGCAAAAATGGACAAGCCAATCATCAAATTTACTTGGAAGGGTAAGGGGTCCCAAATAGCCAAAATCATTTTGAAAATGAAAAACAAAAATGGAGGACTCACACTTCTCAATTTTAAAACTTATAAAGTTACAATGGTCAAAACAGTATGGTACTGGGAGCGAAATGTGGCTCAAGCGGTTGAGTGCCTGCTTCCACATGGGAGGTCCCGGGTTCGATCCCCAGCCCCAGTTCCTCAAAACAAACAAACAAACAAAAAAAAACAGTATGGTACTGGCACAAGAACAGACATATAAATCAGTGGAATAGAATTGAGAGTTCAGAAATAGACCCACACATCTATGGCCAATTGGCTGTGGTTTTGTTTTTGTTTTTTTAGGAGGTACAGGGGATTGAACCCAGGACCTTGTACATGGGAAGCAGGTGTGCAGCCACTGAGCTGAGCTATATCCACTCCTCAATGAGAGCTGGGTGTTTGTTTTCAATTTGTTTGTTTTTTTTTTTTTTTAAGAGGTAACAGGGATTGAACCCCCGGACCTTGTACATGGGAAGCAGCGCTCAACCACTTGAGCTACATGCGCTTCCGCCAACTGTTTTGTGTTGTTGTTTTTTTTTCTTTTTAATTAATGTAGAAGACATAGCTAGTATATACTCTTTTTCTGTTTGTTTGTTTTATTTTTATTTTTTATTTTATTTTATTTTATTTTATTTTTATTGCTGGTATATACTCTTGACAGTGTCTGGTATTTGTTTACTATTATTTTATTAACAAAGTGCATTCTTAACCATTACTTTGTTTTATTTTTTTTATTTTTATTCCCCACCCATGACTTCCTCGTCTGTCTGCTCGTTGTCTGCTCGTCTTCCTCAGGAGGCACCAGGAACAGAACCCAGGACCTCCCATGTGGAAGGCGGGTGCCCAACTGCTTGAGCCACATCCACTCCCCAATTGGTTTTTGATAAGGGTGTCAAGTGCACTCAGTGTGAAAAGAATAGTCTCTTCAACAAATGTGCTGGGAAAACTGTATATCCACATGCAAAAGAATTAAAGGGAAATCCTATCTCACAACATATACAAAAATTAACTCAAAATGGATCAAAAACCTAAATATAAGAACCAGAACTATAAAAATCCTATAAGAAAACATAGGGAAACATCTTCAGGATCTTCTGCTATGCAATGATTTCTTAGACTTTACACCAAAAGCATGAGCAACAAAAGAAAAAATAGATAAATGAGATCTCATCTAAATTAAAAACATTTCTGCATCAAAGGACTTCATCATGAAAGTAAAATGACAACCTACTCAATGGGAGAAAATATTTGGGAACCACATATCTGATGAGGGTTAAATATCCAGAATTTGTAAAGAAATGCTACAACTCAATAAGTAAAAGACAAACAACTCAATCAAAAAATATAAATAAATAAGCCCTCACACATTGTTGGTGGGAATGTAAAATGGTTCAACCACTTTGGAAAATAAACTTGGTGGTTCCTCAAAAAGTAAAACATAGAATTACCATATGAGCCAGCAATTCTGTCCATAGGTTTATACGAAAAAGAATTGAAAGCAGATACTTAAATACTTGTACACTCGTATTCATAGCAGCTTTATTCACAATTGCCCAAACAATCCAAGTAATCATCAACAAGTGAATGGATAAACAATGGATGATAGTGATGATAGCACAGCATTGTAAATGTAATCAATGTCATTGAATTGTACATTTGAAAATGGTTAAAATGCCCCCAATTTTATGTTATATATATGAATGTATGTATGTATATATGTGCATATAACCACAATAAAATTTATAAAGAGAGAAAGGAAGACAATTGTTAAAGTTGGTTGATGGGAGTAAGGCAATTCCCTACTATTCTACTTTTAAGCATGCTTGAAAAAATCCATAATAAAAAGTAAGAAGCAACATATCTATAGTATTTAAAATTCATGTCCTTACTAAAAATTAAAGTCGTCACAGACATAAATGTACCATAGATTTAGTCTGGTGGAAATGGTTCAGCAAAAGTAAAATTAAGGTCAGAGAGGGAAGTATTAATTAAGCGAATTGTAAAGGTCATGCATAGTAAGTTGAAAAAAGTGTGTTGCTAAACCCTTCAACCATCCATAGGCACTCAAGTTATTAGGAAGTAAATGTAATAATAGAGCTCTTCAGATATTCCTGGAATTTTATTTAATTAGAGTCTATACACCTTTTAATAGAATAATGGAAAGGCATTAGTTCTTAAAAAAAAAAAAAAAAAACTTTTACCAACCGCAGCCTCCACTATCACCCCCAACCTCCTCTTCTGCCAGTCTTTTCTATCTCACTAAAAGCCAATCAGTTACTCAAGCCCAACATTAAAAATCATCAAGGGGGAGCAGATGTAGTTCATTGGTTGAGTGCCTGCCTCCCATGTACAAGGTCCCGGGTTCAATCCCCAGTACCTCCTTAAAAAAAAATCATTGAGAAGGGACAGTTGGGCTTCCAGGAAGATGACATTGGAGAAGGTAGGCAGGGCTCAACTCTCCCACAAAAACAACAGAAGAAGGGCAAAAAGCTGTCCTAGGGACCTACTCTGTAGACCAGGAGAGTGCTGCACACCCTGCAGGAGGGTGAGGGACAGAGAGATGAAGAAGCCAAATTGAAAGCCATGAGTTGTTAAACCCCATGGCTGAGAATGGCACCCATCCCACACCCTCAAGGTGAGCAGCCTGTATAAACCTGTGGCTCACTGCAGCCAACTGAGAGGGGAGCAGATGTCATCCTCCCTGGGAAGAGGGAGGGTATGGAAGACGGTGGAGAGTGGTTTCTCTTCAGTAAATTTGGCCAGCAGGCTCACTTTGAATTTTGGCTCTGGCCAGACCAGAATCATGGGCAACTGGAGGATGAAAGAGTCACCTCCGTGGAAAGATTTGCCAGTGAGTGACATCTGCAGGCCAGAAAGGGAACTGCAAGTAGAAAAACTGCTTTTTGGGTCTACTGTCCCAAACTCCTGGGGGATGGAATTGTGACCCATTAGTGACTCCCTGGCCCTATTTTGATAACTTAAGCTGGGCAATTTTAAAGACTCAGAATAAGTTGAACCAAAAATCAGAGAAAAGCCATGAAACAAAACCACTAGGCAAAAGAGAGAAATTGACCATCAGAGAGAATTCACCAACATATTCAGATGCCTAGACATCAGCAAAAAATTACATTCATTATAAGAAACAGGAAGAGATGGCCCTACCAAATGAACAAAACAAAAATCCTGATGAGACATAAGATTTAAGACAACAAATTAATGATAATCACACAAATCTCCTAAATCAATACAAGCAGTTGAAAGAAAGCATGACTGAAAAGATAAAGGATAATAATGATTGTACTTTTGAAATTGAAACTTAGCCTAGTATTATATGTTGCCTAAGAGTTACCTCCTCAGAAGCGGATGTGGCTCAAGTGATTGAGCTCCTGCCTACCACAAAGGAGGTACGTGGTTCAGTTTCCCAGTGCCTCCTAAAGAAGACGGCGAGCAGGCATGATGGGCAGGCATGGGAAGTTGACACAACAAGATGATGCAACAAGAGACATAGAAGAAAAACATAATGAAAGACACAACAAAGCAGGGAGCTGAGGTTCCTGGTGCCTCCTAAAGAAGATGAACAAGACAGGGAGCTGACACAACAAGATGATGTCACAAGAGATACAAGAAGAAAAAACATAATGAGAGACACAACAAAGCAGGGAACAGAAGTGGCTTAAGCGATTAGGTGCCTCCTTCCCACAACAGAGGTCCCGGGTTCAGTTCCCAGTGCCTCCTAAAGAAACAAAGAGAAGACAAACAGACAGAGCAAGTGCAAAAAAACGAGGGGGTGGGGAGAAATAATTTTTTAAAAATATACTAAATCTTAAAAAAAAAAAAAAGTTAACTGCTGAGGGCCTCCTTGTTGCTCAAATGTGGGCTCTCTCTAAGCCAAATTCAGCATATAAATGCACTGCCTTCCCACCCGGGCATGGGACATGACTCCCAGGGATAAGCCTCCCTGGCACCAAGGGATTACTACCAAGCACCAACTAGCAATGCATGTGGAAAAAGACCTTGACCAAAAGGGGGAAAGGGTAAATGCAAATGAGTTTTTTATGGCTAAGAGATTTCAAAATGAGTCAAGAGGTCATTCCAGAGGTTATGCTTATGCACATCTCAGCAGGATCTCATTGACTGCCAAAGTAAATATTGCCTCAATAGCAGGGCTCCTGAGGGGTCTAGAGACATCCAGGCACTATAGGCAGGGCAGACAGCTCAGGAGTTTGGCACCTTGCCAGTGGGCCTTACTTTGGAATTTATGCTCCCCAGTGTGACAGAGTTGGACTCAGTTATGGTTTCCCTACACATGGCTCTTCTGCCACTTCTGTTTGAACCTATAGTTAGTACTAGAGTTGATAGGTGTATGTCCAAGAGATTTAAATCATTGGTCCATCCATGTACCAGTTGGGCCCTGAATCTCAGCGAGTTTCAACACCTACTCTCCAGTTCATTGGACTCACCCAGGACAACTAACAAGGAGATGGTGCTGCACAATGCCCATCCCAAGGAACAGAGAGTCTACAACTGCAAGCAAAATAGTCCTATCCATCTGCACCACGGGATCTAAGCCCCATCTCAATAAGAGGCAGAGTGGGCATCACCATCCCAAAATCCTCAAGATTGGGGAGTGAACAATGGACTAAAGTAGACTAACTATTATTCTACTATAGACTTATTGTTATTCTAGCAATGGAAGAACTTTTATCATGGACGTGGAGGCAGTGGCCACTGGAGGTTCTGAGGGAAGGGAGAAGGAAAAACAGGTGGAATATGGGGGCATTTTCGGGACATTGGAGTTGTCCTACATGATGTTGCAATGACGGATACAGGCCATTATATATTTTGTCATAACTTACCAAATTGTGTGGGACAGAGTGTAAACTATAATGTAAACTACAATCCACAGTTAGTGGAAATGCTTCAATATGTGTTCATCAATTGTAACAAATGTACCACACTAATGAAGGAGGTTGTTAATGTTGGAAAGCATGGGAGGTGTAGGGAGTGGGACATATGGGAATCCCCTATATTTTTAATGTAACATTTATGTAATCTAAAGTATCTTTAAATTTTTTTAATGTATTAAAAAAAGAAAAAGAAAAAGACACTAGGTGAACATAAAGAACAATTTGAAAGACTGCAAAGAAAAGTAACAAAGCTTATGGGAATGAAAGACACAATGGATGAGATTAAAAATGCATTAGAGGGAAGCAGATGTGGCTCAACCAGTTGGGTGCCCACCTACAACACAGGAGGTCCTGGGTTCAGGTCCCAGTGCCTCCTAAAGAAGACAAGCAGACACCCACACCCCGCTGCAATAAGCTAAATGCCACATCCTGCCGCAATGAGCAGATGCCACACCCTGCCGCAACGAGCTAGACACTGCACCCCGACTCACCCTGCTGCAATGAGCAGATGCCTAAATAAGCAGGTGCCACAAGCCAGCAGATGCCACAGTCTGAGGGGAGCAGATGTGGCTCAGGCCACTGGGCACTTGCCTCCCATGTGGGAGATCCCGGGTTTGGTTCCCAGTGCCTCATGGAAAAGGGGAGCAAACAATGAGCAGACAGACAAGAGAACCATATGGGATGGGGGGGATAAATAAAAATAAATAAATAAAGTAAATAAATAATTTAAAAAAAAATACTTTAGAAGGAGAGTGGATGTGGCTCAAGCAGTTGAGCACCCTCCTCCCACATGGGAGATCCTGGGTTCAGTTCTCAGTGCCTTCTAAAGAAGATAAACAAACAACAAGCAGACAATGAACAAAAACAATGAGCAGATGAGAAAAAAAAACAATGAGCAGACAATGAGAAAAAACAATGAGCAGACAATGAGCAAGACAACGAGCAAAAAATGAGCAGACAGCAAGCAAAAACCAAAAAAAATGAGCAGGAAGCGAATGTGGCTCAAACAGTTGGGAGCTTGCCTCCCACATGGGAGATTCCCAGTGCCTCCTAAAGAAGAAATGAGCACACAGTGAGCAAAAACAGCAAGCAGACAATGAGCAAAAGCAACAAGCAAACAGACTAGGGAGCCATCTTGGGGGGCAGGGAATACATTAGATGCACAAAAGAGCAGATTTGAATAGTGAATTGGGGACAGAGCATCTAAACTTGAAAATAGAGGAGAACAGAAAGAGAAAAGAACGGAAAAAATGGAACAGAGAATTGAAGGACAATGTGAAAAGCACAAACATATGCATTATTGGTATCCCAGAGGTGAAGAGAACAGAAAAAGAGCAGAAAAAATATTTAAGGAAATAATCCCCAATCAAAAAACATAGACTGACAGAATGGGTAAAAAAATACATGAGGCATCTATATGTTATCTACATAAGACTCACCTCAGACATAAGGACACAACTAGGTTGAAAGTAAAAAGTTGAGAACTAGATATTCCACACAAATAAAAATGAAAAAAAGATCTGGAGCAGTAATAATATTAGAAGGAATGCTACCAAACTCATTCTAGGAAGCCAATATCACCCTAATACCAAAACCAAATAAAGATACTATGAAAAAAGAAAATTACAGACCATTTTCTCTAATGAATACTGATGCAGAAATCCTCAACAAAATACTTGCAATCTGAATCCAAAATCACATTAAAATAATTATACACCAAAAAGAAAAAAAAAAAGAAAAGTAAAAAAAATAAAGAAAAAAAAGAAAAGAAAATTTTAAAAAATTAAAAAATTAAAAAAACAAAAAGAAAAATAATTATACATCACAATCAAGTGGGTTTTATCCCAGGTATGCAAGGGTGTTTCAACACAAGAAAATCAATTAGTGTAATAAACCACCTTAATATATTTAAGAAAACTATCACATGATCCTCTCTATTGATGCAGAAAAGGCATTTGACAAAATACAACATCCTTTCTTGATAAAACACACACACACACACACACTCCAAAATATAGGAATAGAAGGAAGCTTTCTCAACATGGTGAAGCGCATATATGAGAAGCCTACAGTTAGCATTGTATTCAATGGTGAAAGATTGAAAGCTTTTCCACTGAGATCGGGAACAAGACAAGAATGCCTACTTACACCACTGTTATTCAATATTGTGCTAAAAGTTCTAGCTAGAGCAATTGGGCAAGATAAAAAAATAAAAGGGACCCAAATAGGAAAGGAAGAAGTAAAACTGTCGCTATTCATTGATGATACGATCTTATTCTAGAAAATCCCGAAAATTCCACAACAAAGCTACTAGAACTCATAGACAAGTTAAGTGGCGGGATACAAGAATAATATGCAATCATCAGTAGTGTTTCTATACACTACTGAGGAGCAATCTGAGGAGTAAGTCAGACAAAAATTCCATTTATAATAGCGACCAAAAGAATCAAATATTTAGGAATAAACTTAACCAAGGATGTAAAGGACCTGTATTCAGAAAACTACAAAGCATTGCTAAAAGAAACCAAAGAAGACCTAAATAAATGGAAAGACATTCCGTGTTCATTGATTGGAAGACTAAATACAGTTGAGATGTCAATTCTACCCAAATTGATTTACAGATACAACGCAATCCCAACAAAAAGCCCTATAGCCTTTCTTTCAGAAACGGAAAAGCCAATGATCAAATTTATTTGGAAGGGTTAGGTGCTCCAAATAGCCAAAAATGTCTTTAAAAAGAAGAATGAAATTGGAGAACTCTTCCTTCCTGACTTTAAAGCATATTACTTATCTACAGTGGTTAAAAAAAAAAAAAACACAACAGCTTGGTACTGGCATAAGGTTAGACATATTGACTGGTGGAACTGTATCAAGAACTCAGAAATAGACCCTCACATCTATGGTCAAGTGACTCCCCGCCCCTCCCCCCCCACCCCCCCCCCCAAGATGCCTCTGTCGTCTGTCTGCTTGTCTTCTTTAGGAGGCACCTGGAACCAAACCCAGGACCTCCCATGTGAGAAGTGAGTGCCCAACTGCTTGAGCCACATCAGCGGTCAAAATTAAACACTTTTGTTCTTCAAATGATTCAGTTGGGAGAAACGGATGGGCTACCATCTACCATATAAGAGGTTCAGGGTTCCATTCTCGGGGCCTCCTGGTGAAAGGCAAGTTGGCTTGTGTGGCGAGTTGGCCCAAGTGAAGAGCTGGCCCACACAGAGTGCTGGCCCTCAAGGAATGCTGTCCCACGCAGGAGTGCTGGCCCACGCAGAGAGCTGGCGCAGCAAGATAATGCAACAAAAAGAGACACAGAGAAGAGACAATAGGAAACACAGCAGATCAGGGAGCTGAGGTGGCACAAGAGATTGAGCAGCCTCTTTCCATTCAGGAAGGTCCTGGGATTGGTTCCCAATGCCATCTAAAGAGAAGACAGACAGATACAGGAATGCACAGAGAGCAGACAGTGAGCACAAAAAACAACGGGGGGGGGGATAAATTTAAAAAATAAATCTTAAAAAAAAAAAAGACTCTTGGGGAGCAGATGTGGCTCAAGCAGTTGAGCGCGTGCTTCCCACATGGGAGTTCCTGGGTTCGGTTCCCAGTGCCTCCTAAAAATAAAAAAAAAAAAAAAACAAGCAAACAGATGTAAAAAAACCAACTCAGGGGAGCCGATATGTCTCAGTGGTTGAGCACTGGCTTCCCACATACGAGGTCCCAGGTTCAATCCCCAGTACCTCAAAAAAAAAAAAAAGACTGTCAAGGAAGTAAAAAGCAAGCGCCAACTAGCAACGCATTTGGAAAAAGACCTTGACCAAAAGGGGGAAATATTAAATACAAATTACTTTTTTTATACTTCTTTGTTTTTTTAAAGATACTTGGTGTGGCCGTTGGGCAGTTTGATGTAATTATGAATTCCAATAATATAATTGGATCATGCTTGTAAACTGATCTGTTAATCTGGGCATGATTAAGTTATGATCAGGGCGTTGACTGGGCCACATCAGTAGGGTGTTGAGCCTCACCCCTTGGTGGGTGGGGAATCGAATATAAAAGGCAAGGCAAAGAACAGAGTAAAAGCAGTCTTTTGAGAAGCAGTTTTGATGTTGGCAAGAAGGCCCCAGGAGAAGAGAAGCAAGCCATTTGCCTGATCGTCTACAGCTGACCTTGTGGAGGAAACAGGAGCTAAGCCCAGAGAGAAACGCAGCCCCGGGAAGAGAGGAACCCCAGAAGCCTGAACCCTGGCAACCGCCGGCAGCTATCTTGCTCTAACACGTGGCAATGGACTGTGATGAGAGAAGAAACTTAACACTTTATGGCCTGGTAACTGTGGACTTCTACCCCAAATAAATACCCTTTATAAAGACAAACCCATTTTTGGTATTTCACATTAGCACCCCTTTGGCTGACTAATACACTTAGATTACATAAAAGTTACATAAAAAATATAAGGGATTCGTAGACCACACTCTCTCCCACTCAGTTCTGAGTGGTGTGTGCTGATTTAAAATGTCCTACATCCGTTGCCACAACGGTACTCAGGACAACCTCCAAATCCCACAGAAGCCCCTGAATTTCAACTGCTCGTCCCCTCCCTGCCCCAAAAGTGTCAAGTGGCCACTGGCTCCACCTCATTGTTATAATTTCTTCCATTGCTAGAATCACCATATGTGAACAACAGAATACCATCAAGTCCACTCTAGTCCATAGTTCTTCCCCCAATCCTGAGGGGACTGGGATGGTGTGGTCTATGGTTGGTGGCAAGGCCCCAGGATGTATACGTCCATTGAGGGTGGTGGGCCACACTTGTGAGAGATGTTTGTGTGGGATGTGGTGGGAGGTGTGGGAGGTGGGCAACATGGGAATCCCAGTGGTTTCCGTGTAATATTTCAGGTAATCTAAGCACCTCTTAAAATATATTTATATATATATAAATAACATTTTTGTAAGCAAATGCACATATATGCATATATATTTATATATCATTTTACATATATTGGTATGTATTGTGAAAATTTTGATTTTTACCCACAATAAAAAATAAATTAATTTAAAATATATATATATATAAGGGATTGCCATATGCTCTGCTCCCTATCCATCCCACACTTTCCCACATTAACAACATCCTTCATTAGTGTGGTACATTTGTTACAATTAATGAACACATTTTGGAGCATTGCCACTAAGCGTGGATTATAGTTTACATTGTAGTTTACACTCTCTCCCACACAATTTTGTAAATTATAACAAATTTTGCAATGTCATTCAGGACAATTACCAAGTCCTGAAAATGCCCGCACATGCTACAAATGAATTTTTATGGCTAAGAGATTTCAAAGTGAGTTGGGAGGTCATTCCAGACGTTATGCTTATGCATGTCTCAGCAAGATCTCATTGACTGCCAAAGTAAATATTGCCTCAAATAGTGGGGCTTCTGAGGGATCTAGAGACATCTAGACTCTAGGCAGGGCAGACAGTCTCAGGAATTCAGCACCCTGTCAGTGGGCCTTACTTTGGAATATATGCTCCTCAATGTAACAGAGTTAGATTCATTTATAATTTCCCTATACTTGGCTCTTCTGCCCCTTTTATCTGAACCTATAATTAGCATGATACTCATTAAATATAGGTTCCAGAGACTTAAATCTTCAGTCTGTTCATATGCTGGTTGAACTCTGATTCTAAGCACTGTTGCAACACTTACTCTCCAGTTCATCGGACTCACCCAGGACAACTAACAAAATGATGATTATGTACAACGCCCATCCCAAAAAACAGAGAATCTACAACTGCAAGCCAGACAGTTCCATCCATCTGCCCCATGAGCTCTAAGACCCCTCTCAATCAGAAACAGAGTGTGTATCACCATCCTAAAATTCTCATGATTGAGGAATGAACAAACATAAGGGGGGAATGCAAGTATGGACTATAGTAGACATTATTATTCCATCAATGGAAGATCTTGTAACATTGATATAAAGGCAGTGGCCACCAGAGGTTCTGAGGCAAGGGTGAAGGAAGAATAAGTATAACGTGGTGCATTTTTGGGACATCAGAATTGTTCTGAATGACATTGCAATGATGGATACAGGCCATTATACATTTTTTTCAAAACCTATAAAATTGTGCAGTGCAAAGTGTAAGCAATAATGTCAAGTATTTTTAAAACAAATTATTGAAATATATCATTCACACATGAACATACATACACAATAAGTATTCAATAAACATTGTGAACTTACAAAACAAACATACATAACATCATACAGGGCTCCCACACATCACCCCACCACAAATACTCTACATTGTTGTGAAACATTTGTTAACAAATTATGAAAGAGCATCATCAAGTATTACTACTAACCATAGTCCGTATCTTACTCCCCTATACTTTTAAAAAAGGATTTATTTATTTATTTACTTTTATCCAGTTTTACCCCACCCTGTTTTTGCTATTTTTGTGTCCATTCGCTGCACATCTCTCTGTGTCCATTTCCTGCCCTCTCTTCTCATCCTTCTCCTCCTGTCTTCACTGGGATTCGGTCCTCGGAATCTCCGATGTGGGAGAGAGGCCTGCGCCACCTTAGTTCCGGGTTTTTTGGCACGTCTTGTCTTGGATCTCCCTTGTGTCACTCTCCTGTCATGTCATCATCTTGCTGCATGGCTTGCAGGGCCTGACAGCGCACCCACACACAGGGCCTGGGGGGCTCACCCACTTGCAGGGCCTGACGGCACACCCGTGCACCTTCTATATTTTTCTTTTTTTAATTTTTACCAGGAGGTCCTGGGGATCAAACCCAGGTCCCTCCGTATAGGAGACAGATGCCCAACCACCCGAGCCACATCCGTCCCCCTGCTATATCTCTTACGGTTGACCAAAGATACCTAGAGTTGCAGTCATTTCCCATACAGGATGGTCATAATAAATCAGGCTTAGTTTATCACCAGCATTCTAAAAACCAGACCTAGGGAGAAAAACTAGGTCTGGGGATATATGTATGGTTTCTAATATAGCGAATGTTTAGCCTATCCTGTTTATCACAAAATCAGAACAGCGAGAATGTTCACATTAATGTAAACTATTGACCATGGTTAATAGCAATGCTTCAAAATGTGTTCCTCAATTGTAACAAATGTAATACACTACTGAAAGATGTTGTTAATGGGGAAAAGTGTGGGAGGGGGACAGGGTGGGGTATATGGGACTCCTATAATTTCGATGTATCATTTATGTAAGCTAAAGCTTCTTTAAAAATAAAATTAAAAAAAAAAAAAGAAAGTAAAAAGGCAGCCTACTCAATGGGAGAAAATATTTGGAAACTACATATCCAACAAAGGTTTGATATCCATGTTATATAAAGAGATCATATGACTCAATGATAAAAAGACAAGCAACCCAATTTTAAAATGGGCAAAAGACTGGAATAAACATTTCTCCAAAGAGGAAACACAAATGGCCAAAAAGCACATGAAAAAATGATCAACATCATTAGCTATTAAGAAAATGCTGATGAAAACTACAATGAGACACCATTTCACACCTTATAGAATGGCCATCATTAAAAAAAAAAAAAAACACAAACACAGAAAATGACAGTTGCTAGAGAGGATGTGGGGAAATAGGAACACTCCACTGTTGGTGGGAATGTAGAATGGAGTAGCCTCTGTGGAAGATAGTTTGACAGTACCTCAAGAAGCTGAATATAGAACTGCTGTATGATCCGGCAATCCCTTTACTAGGAAAATATTCAAAAGAACTGAAAGCAAGGACATGAAGTGACATTTGCACACCAATGTTCATATCAGCATTATTCACAATTACTAAAATATGGAACCAGCCCAAGTGTCCATCAACTGATGAATGGCTAAACAAAATGTTGTATATATGTACAATGGAATACTATTCAGCTATAAGAAGAAACGAAATTGTGATACATATGACAGCATGAATGAACCTTGAGGATATTATGTTGAGTGAAATAAGCCAGACACAAAAGGACAAATATTGTATAGTCTCACTAATATGAACTAAATATGATCAGCAAACTAATGGAGGTAACCCCTAGCATATAAATTACGAGGAAATAGTGTGTGGGTTGAGAATGGGATCTGTTGCTCAATGTATGTAGGATTTTTAATAAGGTTTATTGTAAAATTGTGGAAATGAATAGAGTTGATGGTAACACATTATAGTGAGTATAACTAACACTGCTGATTTATAAATGAGATTGTGGCTGAAAGGGGTAGTCTGTGGAGGTAAATGTCAATTGGAAGGAAACTAGAGAATAATATAGGGTATATATAACAGTGATTTTGGTGGAAGATGAAGATTGTGGTTAAAAGCATGAATATAAGAATGTTCTTCTGTGGTCTATGGTTGGTGGCAAGGCTCCAGGATGTGTAAGTTCATTGATGGTGGTGGGCCACACTGTGGGAGATGTTTGTGTGGGATGTGGTGGGAGGTGTGGGAGGTGGGCAACATGGGAATCCCAGTGGGTTCCGTGTAATATTTTGGGTAATCTAAGCACCTCTTAAAATATATGTATATATATATATAAATAACATTTTTGTAAGCAAATACACATATATGCATATACATTTATATATCATTTTTCAAATGTTTGTATGTATTGTGAGAATTTTGATTTTTACCCATAATAAAAAAAAATAAAAATAAATAAAAAAAAAAAGAATGTTCTTCTTTTACAAGGTGTTTAGAATATGTTGACATGGGAAAATTACAACTAATATAACTTATGGATGTAGTTAACAGTAATATTGTAATATTTTGCAGCAATGACAAGAATATATTATTTCAATTCTAAGGGACAACAATGGGGGATATAAGGGGTTATGGGATTTTTTTCTTTTGGAGTAATAAAAACATTCTAAAATTGACTGAGCACAATTCTGTGATGAAAACGAGAGCCACTGAGTGTTCACTTAGAGTGGATTGTACAAAGCATGGGATGTATAATACAGGGAATCCAGTGGTGGAAGTTGGACTGTGGTTAACAGGATAGATATAAGAATGACCTCTCCTAACTATAACAAATGTATGATACTAATACAGGGTGTTAATAATCGTGTGGATTGGCGGGAAAATACACCAGGTGTAAGATATGGGCTATAGTTAGTAATATTTTGATGATGCTATTTCATAGTTTGCAACAAAAGTTTCACAGCCTGTTAAGTGAAAGAAACCAGATACAAAGTATTACATATTGTATGATTCCATTTATATAAAATGTAAATATAAATATATTTATAAAGATGAAATTAGACTAGTGGTTATGTGGGGCTGGGGAAGGACTGCTAAGAGGTGTGGAGTTTTTTTTTTTTTTTTTAGAGTAATGAAATTGTTCTAAAACTTTTTGTGGTGATGAATGCACAGCATTGTGATTATACTAACAGCCATTGATTACACACTTGGGATAGATCAAATGGTATGTGACTAAAACTCAACAACACTGATTAATAAATAAAATTTTTTTTTAAGTTTCACAACAATGCAAAGTGTTGGTAGTGTGGTGATGTATGGGCACCCTGTATGATGATATGAATGTTGGTTATATAAGTTCATAACTTTTACTATACACTTATTGTAAAATGTTCATGTATGAATGATATACTTCAATAAGTTGTTTTTTAAAAATAAAAAATAAATTACTAAAATCAGAAAAAAAAATCATCGATACTTCCCTCTCCCTTATTCTCCATATTCAATTCATTACCAAGAACTGTTAGTTGGGAAGTGGATGTGGCTCAAGTGATTGGGCTCCCGTCTACCGTATAGGAGGCCCAGGGTTTGATTCCCGGGGCCTCCTGGTGAAGGCAAGCTGGCCCACGCTGAGAGCTGGCCTGCATGGAGAGCTGGCACAGCAAGATGACGCAACAAAAAGAGACACAGAGGAGAGACAATGAGAGATGCAGCAGGCCAGGGGGCTGAGGTGGTGCAAGAGATTGAGCGCCTCTCTCCCATTCCAGAAGGTCCCAGGATCGGTTCCTGGTGCTGCCTAAAGAGAAGACAAGCAGACACAGAAGAACACACAGCGAATGGACACAGAGAGCACACAACATGGGGGGAGGGGGAGGTAAATAAATAAATAAATTTTGAAAAAAAACTGTTAGTTTCCAAATCACTGTCAAAGATATCCACTTCTCTCCATCTCTGCCACCACCATCCTAGCAAAAGTCACCATCATTTCTCCTCTGTACTATTAAAATCGTTTCTCAATTCTTTGTTAATCCTTTCATTCTTGCCCCCCTCAAATCCAACCTCAGCACTGTAGCCAGAGTGATATTTTCAAAATGTAAATTCTGTCGAACTCATTCTCCTGCCTAAATCCCGTCTATATCTTCCCATGGATCATGGGATAAAAATCAGAATCCTAAACATAGTATTTAAGGCCCTGCATAATCTGGTCCCTGCTACCTCTCCAAATAGCATCTCCCACCATTTTCCCCCTCATTCTGCACTCTAGTTGCACTGACCTTCTTAAATTCTCCAATTGCATCACACTCCCTCTACTCAGGGTCTTCATAAATATGATTCCCTCTGCCTGAACTCTTCCTCACCCACTACTTCTTTTTTTATTTTTTTTAAATTGTGGAAACATGTATATACAACATAAACTTTCCCATCTCAATCACTCCCAAGTGTACAATTCAGTGGGATCAATCACCTTCTCGATGTTATGCTACACTTCCCACTATTCATTACCAGAACTTTCCCATCACTCCAAACAGAAACCCTGCACCCATTATGGATTAACATCCAATTCCCCTTCTCCCCTCTACACTCCTAGTAACTTGTACTCTACTTTATGTTTCTATGAGTGTACATATTTTAGCAATTTCATGTAAGTAGAATCATACAATATTTGTTCCCTTGTATCTGACATTATACTCAACGTATCTTCAATGTTCATCATATATTGGATGAACTTCATTCCTTTTCAGGGCTGAATACTATTCCATTGAGCCATATACCACATTTTGTTTTTACATTCATCTGCTGATGCACATTCAGGCTGCTTCCACCTTTTGTCTATTGTGCACCCTCTATTTTTTAAATTCAAACTTTACTTCAAATTCAAAAAATAAAATAACAGAAAAGGGCAGCTTAACAAGTTATGGAAGCATGACTCCTACAAAGTTCTGTCCAGGCACTTTTATCTCATCTAATTCCAACAACAAACTCAATTGTTCCTCTAGTATTCAGAAAGATACACAGATGAACACAGGTTAGTTAAATGACATAGTCAAGCTCTCCTTAGTAATTAAAAAAGTGAAGAGAAAAAATGCTTAATCATATTCATATCTTACAAAACCAAACCCCTTATTCTTTTTTCTGACCTTTAGCATTAATACAGTACCTTCTTTGCTTTTACTACAAAAACATTACAATGTTGTTAACTATAGTCTACAAATTACATTAGTTGTATTTTCCCATGTATCACCACATTCTTAATACCTTGTAGTAGAAGAACATTCCTATATTTATATTATTAACCACAATCCTCATCTACCGCAAAAATCATTGTTATTCATTCCCTATATTATCCTCCAGCTGTCCTCCAACTAACATTAATCTCCCTAGACTACTCGATTCAGCCACAATTCCTGCAGGGGCTGCCAGGTGGGAGTTCACCTTATACTTCTTGACTTCTATTCCTCTAGCTAACTCCTATTTATCCTTTAGCTATCAACATCGCTTTCTCAGGAAGTCCTCTGACCCTGCCTTTTCCATCTCCAGATAAGGTAAGGTGCCCTTCCTATGTGTTGACAGAGTACTTTTACCATTATAGCCCTTATCACACTACTTTATAATTATTTATTTAATATATTTTTCTCCCACTAGACTCTAAGCTCTGTGAGAGAAAGGATTAGGTATGACTTGTTCACTATTATATTTCCAGCACTTAGCACATTGCATGGCACGAAGCAAATCCTCAAAACTAGTTTTTTAAATGAAAGATGAACTAATTTTCTTGTTGGTTTGGGAGGTTCCCTGTTAAGAAGATACTGCTGCTTTACTAATAAAGAGACTGGGGATGCTGGTTTGTAAAGCACCAAAAGAGTCTAAATGTTATAATGTTTTCATGTCCTGATGTTCCATCTGTCCACAGATTGTGAAACATGCTATCAATAAGGCCTGAGCCTAGGATTGAGTACACATTATGGGTGCCTGTTGTTTAAGGCCAATTCTCCCACCTGTATTCTGTATTCATTCCTGTCCAGTTTCTTCAGAGATTTTGCCTAAATTATTAATCTTAAAGCTGCCACTTCACTAACCTCTGACACAAATAATCTTTCCTACTGATCTATTAAAGTTTCTATTTCCTTAGTTTCAAAACTCCATCCCCTTTATGTATAATTAATAGGGAATTTATCTCACCTTATGCGTAGTAATAAGACTATTAGATGACCTAATCCCCAAATCCGGGTTAGATCTTGTTTTTGTCTTTCACTTTGTTTGTTTGTTTTTAGGAGGTACCGGGGATTGAACCCCAGACCTCGTATATGGGAAGCAGGAGCTCAACCACTTGACCTACATCCGCTCCCCTGTCTTTCACTTTAGAACTAGAATAAATTGGTTCTGGTCACTAGGATATGCACAGTTAAGATAAGCTTTACCTAAAAGTTACCTTTGCTTCATTATAATAGTAAAAATCATGCCCACAGCCGCCATTGCATGGCCATTTTCTTACATGCGACATATGACCAAGCATGTTTTGAAACAGCATATGCTCAGCTAAGGCCCACCTCCTAACCCACACAATCTCACTCCATCTAACTCATTATACTAAACCTGCCCCCCCCCAAATCACATAAAAATCAGCATAGCTTTCAGCTCAGGAAGACTGATTTGAAGAAACTATTAAATTACTGTCCTTCTGTCTCCACTGGCCTGCCCTTGCTAATAAACTCTTCCTTTTCTCAAAATCCTGGTGTCACTGTATTGGTGTTGTGTGCATCAGGCAAAAGGACTCACTTGAGTAATTTCAATCTCTTCCTCTCTTCTAGATCATTCTTTTTAGCATACAAACTTGCTCTAGTATAATTTATCCTTTAAGAACCCTCCCTTAAAAGCAGGTGTAATACAGGGGCATTTTCAGGACTTGGGTATTGTCCTGAATGACATTGCAATGACAGATACAGGCCATTATATATCCTGCCATAATCTACAAAATTGAGTTGGAGAGAGTGTAAACTACAATGTTAGCTATAATCAACGGTTAGTGGCGATGCTCCAAAATGTGTTCATCAATTGTAACAAAGGTACTACACTAATGAAGGATGTTGTTAATGTGGGAAAGTGTGGGAATGGTAGGGAGCGGGGCATATGGGAATCCCTTTTATTTTTTACGTAACATTTATGTAATCTAAGTATCTTTAAAAAAAATAATAAATATATTTAAAAAAAAAACCTCCCTTGATCCATATGCCTCTCCACCTATCTCTCAATTTCTCTACAGCTCTTGAGAGTAAAGTTTTTCTAAAAAGTTGTCTATACTCATTGACTCTTCCAAAATGGCTTCCATCTCCATCACCCCACCAAAACTACTCTTGACAAGGTCACTGAAGACTTCCATGTCACCAAATCTAATGGACACTTATCTGTTGTCATCTTATTGATGCCTTAACAGTTGATCACGCCTTCTTTTTTGAAACTCCTTATTTTGAAACCTGGGATATCACTATCTACTAATTTTCCTCTTACCTCACTACCCACTCCTTCTCAGTGTCCTCTGCTGGTTCCTTCTATATGTTGTAGCTCCTTGGGGATCTTTCCTCAACCCTCCTCTCATTTCATACTCTATACTCTTTCCCTGAGAGACTCTTTCATGGTTACAATTACCGTTTATATACTGGTGACTCTCAAACCTGTAACTCCAGCCCAGTCCTCTCTTCTAAGCTTGAAACTCATATCTCTCACTGCCTACTGGATATCTCCATTTGATGCCCTTCGGGTGCTTTTTAAACTCAATGTGTCTGATAATAGAATCATTATCTTCTCTCCAAACTTGCTCCTCTTCCAGTGTTAAGTACCTCAGTGGGTTCTACCATCTAATCAGTTGCCCAAGCTAGAAAACTGGAATCATCTTTAATTTATGCCACTTGTTTATCTCTTATCAGTTATGAAAGCCTACTGTTTCTACAGCATTAATACCTTTTGACTCTCTCCATTCTCTTTTTCCCCATTCCCAGGACCAGAAGCCCAAAGAACTAAAAGTACTTGGTACTTGTACTTTAGTACATCCCTTATGTAAGTCAACAATACTAAGCCCAAGCATATGTTGAAATTAAAGTAGCTTTTTCCAGATATACAGATAGAAAACTTATTGATAAACTCTTCAGAGGTAAATTTTTCTTTTCCTTGGTTCTTCCATTCTGTAGGTGCCCTAAGTATGTGCTTAGTGTTCTTATTGGGAAATCAAGCACTGTCCACTTCCATTTCTTAATCCAGACTATCATGATCTCTCCCCTAAGTTATTGCCAAAGCAATGTTTCGCCTCACCTTGAGCCATTTGTGCCTAGTGTTCCTTCTAGCAGGAATTCCCTTGTCTGCCATCTACATTTGATGTACTAAATTCTGTTTATCCTTCAAATCTTTTTTTAGACATAATTTACTCTGGGAAGCCCTCTGTATTCCAGAAGTGTGCTGGATACAACTTGCACTGACTTGCAAAAGTCAATTATCCACATCTCTTTCCAGCTCTGTGTTCAGTGACATCAGGTTGGTAGCTTTAAATTGGCCATGATGTAAATATTTACACCATGGATAGCAGCAAACACTACAACTCAAGGCTTTTATTTTTTTTTCCAGATAACCAATTATTAAACATTTACTAGCATACCACTGTCCTGCCTTCTCTCCACTCCATCCCAACCAAGTACAGACCCATCCTTCCAAGGGCAGGCCCACCACAGGCCCACTCCCTCCTCCTCTTCCTCCTCTACTCCCTCCGTCCACAAAATAGACCGGGGTAGGTGCAGGGAATCTGGAAATAGAGCTGGAGGTGGAGGGGCTATTTCCTGCCATTACTGCTAATGGGACAGCATAACAATAAATTCCATTTACATATCTTGAATATGTACTAAAGATTTACATTCATTTTGTCATTTAATCCAAAAACAACTTTCTTTCCTCTACCTCTCCCCCTAAGCTCCAGCAACATGCTTCTTTACCAAAGACAAAGCTAGTTCCCACCCTCCTTGAGACACAGTTTCTTCTCTAAAACGGGCATGACAATGCTCCCCACAAGGTTGATCTGAGGATGTAATTGCATTATGTGTGTGCAAGGGACAAGCCCTGTAAAAATTGAGCCCCAGCATGTTAAAGAGGTGTGAAAAATGCAGGAGTCTCTTGAAATCACTTAGGAAATAGGGCCAGAAATGTGAGCTGGGTCCATGGGATGGTGTGATGCTTAGGCTCATGTGTCAATTTGGCCAGGTAATGGTGCCAGGTTTGGTCAAGCAAGCATTGTCCAAATTATACTGTGAGGACATTTCATGGACTTAAAACATCAGTGAGTTGATTGCATCTATGGCTGATTACATCTACAATCAACTAAGGAGATCACCTTCAGCAATGAGAGACGTCTCACCCAATCAGTTGAAGGCCTTAATAGGAGAAGTGATTTCAGTATGTAGGGAGAGAATTCCCATCTCTGCTTCAGACAGCCGGCTTCTCCTGGGGAACTCATCAAGGGCCTTCCTTGGAGTTCCTAGCTTGCAGCCTGCCCTACAAAGTTTGTACTTGTGCATCCCCATGGTCATGTGAAAAGAAAATTTTAATCTCATAATATTTACAGATATCTTCTGTCAGTTTTGTTTCCCTAGAGAACCCTGACTAATACAGATGGGGAGCTTTGAATTCAGCCAGCCCAGGATTCTACAAATAATGTCTCAGAAAATCTAGTCTGGCTAATATATTGGTTGTGTCAAAGAAAAAATTACATCAAGCAATGTGAAACAGGCAAAGATGACTTTGTTCATAATTACCATGGTAAAGGAAAGAGAGTAGAACGCAACTCCATCAAAACAAAAAGCAGCAAGTTTTTTAAGGGCTGGGGGTGGGTTAGTGGAAAAGCATTGCAAGGTTTTAAGGAGGCTGATCATGGGGTGGGTGAGTCATTCACTGAGGTTGAAATTAGGACCACTTGGTTTGCAATGTTTCCCTTTGCATTAATTAGGCCACCTGGAGTGTGCAAGGGCCAGGAGGGAGGAAGAGGAAGATAATGAACTACCTAGTTAGAAGTCTCTCCGTGGGCCTTAAAGAGGGAAGGGAGAGAAGATCATGTGGAAGGGTGTCCTTTCAATGACCTCTTAATATCTAGTCAGGGGGTCAGTGTGGTTAACTGATAATACCAAAGATATATCCATGTTCTAATCCCCAGAATATGTGACTGTTACAGTGGTGTGGTTTGAATCTGTATATACCCCAGATAAACATGTTCTTAAACTTAATCCATTCCTGTGGGAGGAAATGCATTGTAAGTAGGACCGTTTGATGAGGCTGCTTCAGTTAGCGTGTGACCCACCTCATTCAGGATGGGTCTCAATCCTCTTACTGGAATCCTTTTTAAACAAAGGGGGGTGGGGAAGAGAGAGAGAGAGAGAGAGAGAGAGAGAGAGAGAGAGAGAGAATATGTGCCACAGAAACAAGAAGCTGAAATCAATGAAACCTGGAAGAAAAAAGAGAGATTGGCAGATGCTGCCATGTGCCTTGCCATGTTGCAGAGGAGTCAAGGATCACCAGCAGCCAGTCAGCATCGCCTTGATGATATCTTGATTTTAGACATTTTCTTGGCCTCAATCTGTAAGCTAATAAAGTCCTATTGTTTAAGCCAACCCATTTTATGGTATTTGCTTTAAACAGCCTAGCAAACTAAAACAGTTATCTTATTTGGAAAAAGAGTCTTTGCAGATATAATTAAGGATTGTGAGATGAGGAGGTTGTCCTGGTGGGACCTAAATGCCATCACAAATGTCCTTATAAGAGAGAGGCATTTCTCTCCCAGGCGGCGATGGGGTTTCTGGACCATGCCCCAGGGCCGGGAGTTATATCCCCTCTTCTCTTTAATCCTGCTGTAATCAATAAAGGCTGGTTTGTGCGTGTCAAAAAAAAAAAAAAAAATAGAGAGGCATTTTATAGTAATATTGTAATATTTTTGTAGCAAAGGCAAAGAAGGTACTATATTAATGCTAAAGGTAAAAAAAAGAATATGGGATTTAGTTTTATGAGATATGAATATGATCAAGCATTTTTCTTCATTAACAAGGAGACCTTGGTCATGTCATTTAACCAATCTGTGCTCATTTATTTATACTTCTGAATAGTGGAGAAACAATTGAGTTTGTTTTTAGGATTAAATGAGATAAATGTGCCTGGACAGAATTTTTTAAAGTAATGCTTCCATAAATTATTAAGCTGCCTTTTTGTCTGTTATTTTATTTTATTTTATTTTATTTTTAAGATTTTATTTATTTATTCATTTATCCCCCCCTTGCTGCTTGTGCTCGCTGGGTCAGCTAACCACGCCATGCAGGCGGGCTTGCCTTCACCAGGAGGCCCCGGGAACCGAACCCGGGGCCTCCCATATGGTAAACGGGAGCCCTACTGATTGAGCCACAGCCGCTTCCCTGTTATTTTATTTTTGAAGTTGAAATGAAGTTTACTTTAAAGAGAGAGAGAGGAGCAGAGGAAGACTCAACCCAGATAGAAGAGGAGGAAACCTTAGAGGCAAAGATGGAGTGATGCCACCAGAAGGTAAGGAACGAAGGTGGCTACCATAACCTGGAAGAGGCAAGGAACAGCATCTCCCCTAGAGCCTCCAGAAGGACTGTGGCCATGCTTACACCTTGATTCCAGACTTCTGGCCTCAAGAACTGTGAAAGAATAAATTTCTGTTGTTTTAAGTCACCAAGTTTATGGTAATTTGTTACCATAACCCGAGGAAACATATATAGTCAGGCAGAGCAATAGGACGAGGCTGAACCTCTAAACTAACTTGGGCATTGTTATCCTGCCTGCTATGTTCACTGGCTTATACTGTTGGGAAAAACAGCACTCACTGGGACACGGAGACTGATGATCGCAGGCAGAAAGTTTATTGGGAAGCTCTCTCAGCAGAGGGCGTCTGAAGAATAGACTTCAGTCCCACCACCGGCATGGTGGGAGTCTGAAGAGAGACTTCAGCCCGTCCCTGGAAAGGAGGGCTTTGAATTTATACAGTACATTCCTAGGTGGGGAAATGATAGTCGGTGGGAGGAGGTCACGTGTTTGAGTAAGGTGTAGGGGCCAATAGGAAGCCCTAGGGGTGAAAATTTTCCCTTGTATGGCTAGAGGATTGTGGGTTAGGGATTTGTTTTCTTGGAATGCTGGAGGAGCAGGTGGTGATTTGATGTGGAGGGAGTGAAGCTTTTTATCTCACTTTACTCCCATCTTCACCGTGGTCTCTTTGTTCAACCTTTGGGGAAGTGCCCTGCTTTCAGACATGTAGGCTTAACTGGGGGCTTGTCCTTCCTTAAAGCATGTCAGGGGGAATTGAGTCACAGCTTGTTAATTATTGCAAACCTAGTGAAGGGGAACCTCTAACATATACCAGCTACTCAAAATTTGGTTTTGAATAAATAAATGAATGAATGCCTGAATAATAACTCCTGGGATTAGCCTCTGGGTGAGAACCCACATCTTCATGCAGGGAGTTGCAAAGAAGCAAGGTTTGAGCACCTTTTTTTAAATTTTTTTTAAAGATTTTATTTGTTTATTCATTTATCCCCCCCTTGCTGCTTGTGCTCGCTGGGTCAGCTAACCATATGGTAAACGGGAGCCCTACTGATTGAGCCACAGCCGCTTCCCAGGTTTGAGCACCTTTGTCCTGTGGCTGGTGTATGCCATCCACCCTACAGTCAAAGGGCAGCATCCTTCAGTAGTTTTTAAGCCTTATCTTCCCTGTGAGACCCAGAGCCAGGCCTCCTAGAGGAGTCCAAACAAAAACCTGCTTTCCACGCTGGGCATTGACTTTGGGGGGTTACTGGGCTTATTAGGAGAAAGCTCTCAGGATTCTGATGAAAATATTCAGAAAGTAGAGATCTCACTGGTATCTCCTTATACAATGGGAGACTTAGTGGATGAGATTTTTATTCCATCAACAGAGAGATGGTTTACAGTGGTCCTTGAGGCCCATCTTGGAGAAAGCCCCTTTTTGCTGAAAATCACTGATTTGGGCTGGATGAAATTCATGTGTGTGGCATGATCAGGCTTTATTGGCTATGGCAGAAGGTACTAAAACCTTGGGATGGTGGGATGATTTCCAGAACATTCTTCCCCTGTCACTTACCTGTGGACATGATGGGTTGAAGCCTCAGCAGAGGAAGCTCTTTGCTCCTGTAAGATGAAAGCTGAATGCTGTCGTGTAGTGCACCTGAGCGTGGCTGTCTTACTGGCCTCCCAGTCATCTTTCCCTCCTTTCAGGAAGGAAGTCTGGGCCCTGGTGGGCTCTGGGGGTGTCCCTTGCCTTGCCCCTGCCTTGTATTACTCCTCCTTCATTCTCCAAAGTCATGCCTGCCCTTCCCTTTTGGTCTCTTTCTCTTATCTCTCTAAATTCATAGGTTTACAGGATGTAGGAAATTGTATCTGCACTGGCACCTGGTAATTTTGGGGGTACCAGAATTGTTACCAAGATTATTGCTGTCTGGGAAATTGATCTACAGAGAGTTTATGAGTATTACTGGGTGACATTATGTGACAAGTAGTGTTCCATATTGCTACATGCATCAAATTGCAACAACACTATTAACTAGGTATTATTATTCCTTCCACGTAACAGATGAGGAAACAGGCTCAGATAGGTGGTGTCATGTTTAAAGTCAGAGCTAATAAAAAACTGAATCAGGATGCTGACCTATGTCTGTCTGTCTGGCAAGCACTGTTTACTTCATCCTAAGATGGATTCCAAGCTAACGGACTCCCCAGTGCCTCCACTACCCACAGTGTAAGCCCGACTTGCCCCTGAATTCTAAATTTCAGAAATAAATTGTTTGGAGTCCACACACATAAGTGGTAATCCTGGTGGGATGCTGAAGCAGCTGTGCTGAGTCATCATCCCTACAGCTGTGCCCCCAATCCCACCATACATACCACTACATTCAGGAGAACATTCAAAATAGCATAGCCTTTGCCTATGCAGCCTTCATTATTTCCTCCTTGTCCCTTTCAATCACCACAGACAAGGATCTGTTTTTGCCCATTTATCTTAACTTGGCACTCTTCTGTCCTTCATTTGCCTCAGGCTAACCTTCTTGCTGGGACCTCCCTTTAGGTCAAAGTTGAGCCAAAAGTGTGTATTTTTAGAATGTATCCTTTCTTCCATCCCTGAATTTCAGGAGCTTTACACAGAAGCTAAAATCCCCTGCAGGAAGGACCAGGCAGGCTGGGGGAGTAGTATGCCCTCAGGTGTAGAAAATGAACAATGAAAGAGTGGGGAATGGTCTGGGGCAGGCTGACAGTCTGACACCCAGGGGGACATTCATTTGCTGAACTTACCAAAGTCTTCAGCTTAGCAGATGTTAGAAATCTCCTTTGGTAGCATGGATCTGTCTCCCCACAGGGCTGATTCATATGTCCATACTCAGAAAAGTACTGGGGCTGGGCGTATTTGAAGGACTGCAGGGGAAGCCTTGCACAAGTCTATTTGTTGGGGAACCTCCTTGGAAGAAACTCATGATTTGTATATGGGGGTGTGTGTGAGGGGAGTACTGGGGTCAGATATCTCTGGAGCATGTCTAGAGAACTAACTGGTGAAATGAGCCCATGGAAGTCTACTGACAAAAGAGCCTGATAGCCTCCAGGAAAGAATTCAAGCTCTGTTCACTGATCCAGTCAGGACACGTGGTGAACTTGTGCAGACCTGACACAAGACTATTTTCAGGTCATATAGGAGTGGGACTGCTGCAGGAGAATTTATCCTGAGAATTTATCCTCAGCTCAGAAAGCCTTGTCTTTAGGTTAGCACAGCTATTCTAACAGCAGCACTGGAATTGGGACTCTTATTTGCTTCTGTTTCAACATCCCATGACCTAGTATGGGAAAATGACTCAGAAAATAATTACTAAATTCCGGTGATTTTTAGGTTTTGTCTCTCAGTATCCATGTCTTTCAGAAGCCTAACATTCTCTTATCAGACGACTGGAAGTATGTGTGTTCTGTGCATCTGTCTTGCTGATGACTATTGGGGGATAGGTTATCCATATACAAGCTTCAGGTATTCCCGCCCCCCTCCCTGGTGGGATCCTGAACCCACCTCCCCAACCTGGTGACTTCTTGGACAAGCCTACTTTGCCTTCATGAGACTCCAGTTGGGCATTATGGGAGCAGCTTGTGAAACAAGTCTGTGACACTCCCTGGTTGGTATCAGGCACAGCAAGTGGAATTTCATCCCATCAGCAGCTAGCTGTTCGGCAATAGTCCTTGAGGTCCATCTTAAAGAAACCCTCAATTTTGCTGACAGTGCTAGGAATTCTCCTTGATGGAAAAGGAACTTGATTTGTAAAGGAATTTGCTATCTATTGCTATATCGATTTGCTTGGCAGTAGGTGGATAGAGAAGATGTGCCTTACAGATTGGATTATTTCCTTTATTGTTGGATGAAGGAATACGTGAATGTAAATACATGAAGGGGCAAATAAAGGCACCCACATTTAAGTGCATGGCAATCAACTGGAGGGCACCTTAAAACAGAATGTTGGGCCCCACTCCTGGTAGATCTAAAAATTTGCATTTCTAACAAGCTCCCAAGTAATGCTGATTGGTACCACACTCAGAACCACTGGCATAAACCATCAGTAGAGATCCCGTTAGACCAAGATTATTACTGTGGCTGCAAACTTTGGGCCAAATCCTGCCAAGGAGCTCACATGCACGGACTAAAATTAATCCCAACTTGGCGGTTGGAGGTTTTGATGGGTGGCCCATATTAGAACACCAGGGGTGGGCGTGTGTGTGCGAGCATTTGTGCTGCTGCCCTGACAGGTACTGCCATCCCTTTCCACACCAATCTAGCAAAGAAAAGGAAGCAAACACCTATGATCTCAGGGCTCAGCCTATCCTTTCCTGAGATTTGATGACATCTAGTGGCTAACTGGGGAAGTTTGATTCATACTTAGAGAAGGTTCTGGAAAATTAACTGAGCAGCCTGGAAAGCAAAAAACGCCCGTTCCTGAATCCTGAAGCAGGATTCCTGAAGGACTTAGGAGGGCAAGGAAATACCTGGCTTGTATGGAATAAGAGTCAAATGAATTTCTTGCTCTCCTGGCAGCCGATAGAAATTGGAAACGAGCGCTCAACCACTGAGCAACATCGGCTCCCCTGAGTTGCTTTTTTTCATGTTAGCTTGTTTGTTTTTGTTTTTAGGAGGCACTAGGGACCGAACCCAGGACCTCTCAAGTGGGAAGCTGGCACTCAACCACTGAGCCTCGTGGGCTTCCCTGCATTAGTTTTTTTTGTTTTGCCTGGTTTTTTTTTGTTTTTGTTTTTTTTTTCAGGAGACATTGGGAACTGAACCTGGGACCTCCCATGTGTGAGGCAGGCGCTCAACTGCTTGAGCCACATGCTCCCCCCCCATCAAAGAATCTTAAATCACTTTGCACTGTATCTTCAGTTTAAATGATTTTCTAGAAATTGTGCTCAATGATAAGTGTCCCTGAATAAGTTGGAGTAAGGCAATATCAATTTAGTAGGTCTCCTATCTCAGGGTATTGCCCTGGTCCCCAAGCCCAGGTTAACAAGTCCAGTTCCAGGCTGATCAGACCTACAAAAAGGTCTGTGGGGGTTCAGGTGCAACTGGAACTGCCCTGAGAGCATCAAGGCCTGTCATTGAGTTGTACAATTGTTAATGCTGCTGTGTGTAGAGAAATATGATAAACCCAGCTGCTAGGAGAGTCCTTAGCAAGGAACTGTACATAGGTAGTCACATCTGCTTTGTACTGAATAAGAGTTCAAGGATCCTGAAGGAAGGTCTGCTCCTCAAAGTTGCTGTCTGGGGGAAATGGAGAGTTCATGTAAGCTTTAGCCATTGGAGAGCTGTGATGGTTCTCAAAGCATGGCCCTCAGGGCAGCTGCAAATTATCAGGCCCCATCCCAAAATTACTGAATCAAAAATTCTAAGGATGGAGCCCAGAAATCAATGTTTTAACAAACCCTGCAGGTGACTGTGATGCATACTAGTTTGAGAACCACAGGTTTGAAAGAAGCTTTAGAGGCCCTAAAAACCTAAAAGGGCTTATAGGCTCTATTAATGAATTCTTAAAGGAATTTCTATAACATAGGCCTACTTACTTTCTAAAATATAGAAAGGTACCTTAGATTTTCTAGCTTGTGGTTAAATGAAAGGAAAAGGATTATTTACTTGCTTTTATTTCTTTGGATTTTGGAGAATACTGTCCTGATAAAGTACAAAGTGTCCAGCTTAGCTCAATAGTGATACACATGGTGAAAATGAGTTTAGAAACAAACAAAAAATGCTCTACCTTAATACAAATCAAAGAAATACCAATTAAAATAGCAGTGGTCTACTGCTTTTCAACTAACAAATTGGCAAAGATAAAAAAAGAATAATGTGCATCATTGAGGATGGTATGGGGAAAAAATAAACCATACATTCTTGGTGGAAACACAAAGTACCATAAAAACGTATATATCTTTGACTTAGCAATTCCAGTTCTAGGAATGTATTTTAGAAATAATTTATGATACGTGCAAAAATGTAAGTAAGGGGGGTCGGATGTGGCTCAACTGGTTGGACGTCCGTCTCCCATATGGAGTGGACCCGGGTTCGATCCCTGGGACCTCCCGGTAACAAAAAAAAAAAAAAAATGTAAGTAAGGGATTAAAAATTAAAAAAAAAAAAAAAAGTAAAAAGTAGCAGGGGGGTTAAAAGTAAATTACAGTGTACCTATATGATAGATAATAATAAAAAATTAAGTTGTACAAGATTATTTTTCCAGTTTTTAAAAGAAAGATTTATTTAACAAGTTTCACTTAGTACAATACATCTAAATGGAAATCACAATACAAGGAAAAATTTAAATCAAAGCCTTGGAATTTCATACAAACAACACGACCAAACTCCTGAAGCATTGGTATTACATCTTAAAATTGTCCCAGATCTTTATATAAAAAAAAAAAAAAAAAAAAAGGAAAAATGGACACTCACGTGCCTTACAGGATATTAAACCAAAAAGCTAGAATTAACAAACATGCCAAATATTTTCACTTTGAATCGTAGACACAGCTCCTATATTTGAGTTTTATAGAAAAGCATGTTTCTCAACATGCATCCAAAGTTTTCAATGTATTGTGGTATAAGAGCAACATTTAACATAAGTGAAACTGCTTTAACCTAAATATGCTTACTGCTTAGGTACACTCCTACAACATAACTAACTTGAAGAAAGCTGAAAATTGTTTTAACAGTTATGAACTTTGTTATTACATCCTAGATGTTTCAGTGTTCAAAACTACTGAGCTTGAAGTTTTAAAACAATCCTGACTTCCACTTAACAGTAAGCATGAATCACAAGCCTGTAATGCAAAACTGTTAACTGATTTTTTTATTTTCTTAAAAAAAAAAAAAAAAAAGCAAAGAAAGCTGACCAAAAGTGATCAGAATCAATTATATTTCCCATTTACCAATCATACTGATATGCTAAACATCCCTCCCATTCTATTCAACTCCCATAAATGCACAGCTTTTATTTCTGTAGTAGCTGTTTAGTGCACCTTCTCTATCTAAGCGAGGTTGGATTGATAATCACTGGAGTTTTCCTGCAGAACTTGGTCATAGCCACTCATACTGCTCTGACCACCATAACCACCTCCATACCCACCACTCAGCTGCTGGCTAGCAGGACCCCCGTAACTAGACTGGTTGGATAAGCCCATCCCTCCCATCATTTGGCTACCATAAGCACCACCACTTGCCCCTGCTGTAGAATTCAAAAAGAGCTCTACATAGCTGTGATCATAAGCGCCCCCACTTGTTCCTGCAGTAGAATTCAAGAAGAGCTCCACATATCTGTGTTGCATATTGGCTTTGTCTTTTGCCATAGCTGCCACAGCATCTTCATGAGTAGCAAATTCAACATCTGCCTCACCAGTAACTCTGCCGTCGGGTCCAATTTCAATGTGTACTCTCATGGGGTTAAGAGGCGAGAAAAAATTGTAAATATCATTCTCAGTGGCTCTGTAAGGTAAACCCCTCATGTGCACACAGTGCCCTGTGGTGCTCTGGAAACTGGACCCACCATCTCCATATCTATGATCAGACATTCCTGAAAAACAGTAATTGAGGTCTCTTCCAAATCTATCAGACCCAAAGCCATATCCATCATTATAGCCACCATAGTCATCATAGCCTCCATACCCTCCACCATAGGCACCCCGCCTCATCCTTTCAAATCCAGCTCCTCTGCCAATGCTATTATACCCTCTGCCAGCCCCCGGCCTATCATAGGGACCTGGCCGCTGCATAGCCATGAGCTTTCGAGGGGGATCATAGTGGGTTCGGACTTCAGCTCGGCTACTCTTGAAAATTTCAATGTACCTGTGCCCTATTCTTTCCTTGTGTTTCTTTAAGGCCTTTTCAGCTATCTCCTGTGAAGCAAACTGCACAAAGGCCTCCCCTGTGCTCCGACCCTGAAAGTCCACTGGCAGTGTCATCCCATTTGGCACAATTTCCAACCCTGAAAAGAACTGAACAATTTCTTCCTTGCTACAGCCAAATGGGAGTCCTCTAAGCCGGACGAAGCCATCATTGGCAGTATCAGGACTATTCGGACCTGTATGCTTCAACACCCAATCCATTTCGACACTGTTGGACTTGAACACTTCAACATATCTATGTCCCATGGTTTCTCTGTCCTTCTTCAAAGCCAATTTCACTTCATCTTCAGATTCAAGTTCAACAAATGCTTCACCACTTGGTCTGCCTTCTCTGGTATAGATGAAACGAATACCTGATGTGCCATTTTGGATTTTGCAATCGGAGAAGAAGCGCATCACTTCATCAGCTGAGCAGGACCAGGGTAGGCCCCTGACCTTCACCACGAACCCCTCCCTGCCTTCTGTGCTCAGCATCATGATGACCGTTGGGCTCTTGGTGGCAAGTTAGGCTTAACACAATTTCGATGTGGCTGAAAAAAAAATTAGAAGATGAATACTGTCACGGGAAAATGTTCACAATATATTAAGTGAAAAAAACAAACTATAAATACAAAACTTACACTGATAGCTTTTGTGTAAACATTTGTATAAACAAAAAGATGGCACTAAATTTTTAAGTCATGCATTCAACAATATTTATTGACTGCCTATTATGCATCAGATACAATTAATGGTGGTTATTTCCGGGTGGTACGATTATGGGTGCTTTTGTTTTAGGGAATTTTTTTCTTTGGACATTTCTATATGTTTCAAGTTTTCTGCACTGAACTTGCATTACTATCATAGTCAGAAAATAGAAAGACAGCTCAATAGTCAAGCACTGGCTTCCCACATACAAGGTCCCAGGTTCAATCCCCGGCACCTCAAAATAAATAAATAAATAAATAACAGCAACAAAATCAGTGGAAGATGTCAACAAATAAAAGATGGCTATATCTGATGACATAAGATCAAAAGTAAGATTAAACAGAATTAAAAGGCAAACCACACACTTATGAAAATACTGGCAACAAACACATTAATATTCTTATTATATAAAGAACTCATGTGAATCAATAAAATCAGGAAATATTAAGACCTAAGAGATAAATGGGGGAAAAAAAGACTACAGGGAGGGGGGCGGATGTGGCTCAAATGGTTTGGCGTCCGTCTGCCATATGGAGGGACCTGGGTTCGATCCCCGGGACTTCCCGGTAAAATGAAAAAAATAAAAAATAAAAATAAAAAAATAAAGACTACAGGGAATTCACTGGCTCATTTTTGGGATATTTTTTAGTTGCCACGTCCAGCACCAGGCTCTGGTATACAAGGATCAATAAACCTAGGAAGGGCTTATGGTCCCATAGGGGGCCAGGTATGTCTTTAGTAGGGCAAAAAATACAATAATCTGCTACAACAAAACTCTGTGAAGGGTTTAAGGAATGCAGGATGGTTAAATGAAACAGACTAGCCAGTTCAGGGATCCATAAACAAAAAAATTATAATGGAACATAGCATGGGGGGGGGGCAAGGCAAGAGAGAGAGAAGGCTGGCAAGGGAGAGCTCAGAATCCAGGTATTACTTGACATACAAACACTAAAAGCCTTTTAAGGGTTTTAAACAGGGGAGGAAGGGACATCATCAGAACCCTTTCAGATAAAGCATCCTGGCAACAATGTGGCACTCACATGGAAGGGGGTTGGCTTGAAACTAGCTGTGATCAGTTAGAATGGGTCTCTTTGAGATTTGGTAAGGGTTTTCACCTATGGCACCAGCATTAAAAAGGGAAAAAGATGTGATTTAAGCCTATCAAAAATGTGGAATCTACAGGAGTTGATGACAGATTAGATATAGAGGCACAAAGGAGAGGAGGAGTCTGGGAAATATAAATGGCTAGAAAACACCCAAAGGAATGTTCAAACTTCACCACTCATGAGAAAGGCAAATTAAAACCAGAATTACTATTTTTCACCCATCAAGATAGTAGAAAATTAAACAGTGAGAAAAAGTCAATGTTATTCAGGATTCACAAACTAATACACTACTACAGTAGTGAAAATTGATACAATATTTCTGGAAAGAAGTTTGGTAATATGTATCATATTTCCCACTTTTTGACACAGTTAAGTTTATTTTAGTTTTACATGCCCTAAGATGATTTGAAATTCAAACAAAGATTGATGAAGTTATATATTCTCTGAAAGGTATTTTATAATAAAGATGGAATATTACAAACTTAAAAAACTTATGCTATAATATTAAGTGACCCAAGATCACAGCTACTTTATAATCTCAATTATATAAAAAATATATGTCCACATACCCTTTGACCCTTTGATTTTACTTCTAGGAATCTAGTCAACTGAAATATTCACAAATGTTCACTGTAGCACTGTTAGTAATGGCAGAGAACTAGAAACCTAAATATCCTTCAATAGGGGGGTGGCTGAGTGAATTATGCTTAATCCTTGAAATGGAATGCTATGCAGCAGTTTAAAAAAAGAGATATCTATCTGCCCTGACCTAGAAAGATTTCCAAAATACATTAAATGAAAGAACATGCATAGCATCATCCTTATATTAAAATATAAGCACACTTGTATACACGTATGTAAATGCACGGAAAAAAATCTGGAAGAATACAAACTTGTATTCGTAAGAAAAAAACTGGAGGATAGAGAGAGGAGGTGAATTTTCACTACATATTTCTATATTGATTCTTTAAATCCGTTTGTAAATGCAATAAAAAACAATGTTAGAAAAAATATATGCCTAGGGAATTTGTCAAATATTAGTATTGATTACTCTGAGTGGTAGCTTTATGGCTTTTTCCAATTCTATTTTTTCAACTTTTTGTACATTTTTAGTTTTCTACAGAGAGAATTATTACTTTTCTTTCAGCAAAAATATAAAATTAAAAAAAAATAAAATGTTTGCTTTTCAGGGATTTGGGGAATCCCAGAGTTTCTCTTGGGATTTTATAAAATCTTCTAATTTTACATGTGGACGGTCAGGGAACATTGGGCCTCTTGCAAGGAAAGTACAAAGTGTAATAACTGCCATAAAACTATATTGAGAATTCAATTCAATAAACATTTACTAATTGCCTATTAAGTGCCTGGCACTGCATCTGCAGTGATAACAATCTTCCTATAAAACATCCTTAGGTCTGATTGGCAGACTTACAGACTGGTTTTTTGCCTGCCTTTTCCCTGGGATTACCCATCCCATTTACTGTCCCAGCAGCACCCTATGCCTTAACAGCCCCTCTGTAGCGGCAAAGACGATGTGCTTCATTACAGTTATCTCCTGCGAAGACCCCTAGGACTCTGATGGCTGAAGTGGGAACCAGGATTCCGTTTGTGAGTTAGACACATGCTTTTCAAAAATTGTAATGACATGTGGAATGAGTGTATTTTCTTCCCAATATTTTCTTCTTGGGAAGAAAATAAACCATAATGTTAAGTGGTTATTTCCGGGTTACGAATTTTTTTTTTAGTATACTGTTATTTTTCAAATGCTCGAAAATGAACATGTAAATTACTGTTATAAACAGAAAAATAAACGCTATTTAAACATTCAGTAAAAACATTGGGCGTCTCTTGTGAAGTACTCAGCATTTGCCTAAATGTAACTCTACAGATATTCACTTGGTGCCCATCCCTACAGACAATCAGACAGTGAGGACTGAGGGCTTGCACGGTGGACCACTGGTTTCAATATCTGTTTTTACTAATTCACGGCCGTGGTTTTCAAACATTTTCCACCTTACGGTCGCTCTTAGGGGTTTCCTGATACCCGCCTACTCAGACAGAAACACAAAAACACATACATAGTCACGTCCACCATTTCCCCACCAGGCGCAGCAAAGGCGGCTTCCCGGCACTGAGATGGGGGGGCGGGGGGAGGGGTAGGCAGGGAATGAAAAAGGCGGAGGCGGCCCCCGGACCCCGCTTTGGTCTCCATCATCACCACCCCTGGGTCCCCAGTTCCCACCCACACACCAACCTCTAACAATACCGGGTAATTTTCCTCCTTCTTCCCTCAAACGGGTATAGCGAGACGGTAGACGACGACCAGGACTACTTCTGCTCACGTAAGCGGTTGATCACGTGAGCACCTACGTCATGTGAGACCTCGGTCACGTGAGCAACTCTCGGCTTAAACTCAGGATCACTGAGATGCCGCACTTCCTTCTGGAATGAAAAAAATAGGGCGGGCTAATATCGAGAAAGGAAAAGTGTGACTGGTTGCTGTGCGTCTTACGTGACTGATCTTTGGTCCGCCTCTGGGGATAACCGTCCCAGTTGCCTGAGTAACAATTACGTCATTATTTAATAACCCATCGGTGATTGGTCTGCCTGTAATGTTAAACTTAAAAGTCCAGGTTACCCGCGGATGATCATGGAGACAGTGAAGCTGGTGAGAAGAAACCCGTGGCTGGACCGCGCGCTTTCGCTTGGAGTCCTGACCTTGGTTCTCTGGAGCGTCCGTAGGGCCAGGGCCCTGGACAATGGCTTGGCGATGACCCCTACCATGGGCTGGCTGCACTGGGAACGCTTTATGTGCAACGTTGACTGCCAGGAAGAGCCGGATTCCTGTATCAGGTGTCAGAGATATTGGGTGCCCCCCCTCCCTTCGCCTTTCCGTATGTCTGTCGCGGTGTGTTTTGGGGGTATGGAGACTCTGAGAGGGAACATTTGAGCCGGAGGAAGAGATCCCATACGGCTGCGGCTCTTTTGTCCGCAGCAAATTGCCCTGGGTCGGGACTAGCCCTAAACTTTTCCTTCTGGGATGGAAGTCAGGCCAGTGGCCCCTACTTCTCCCCTCACCCCTCTTCCCTGCCGGGCCACCCAGTTGGGGACATCATTTACCATCCAGTTCCATTCCGACCCTTCTTGCGAGCTTCTGCGCTTCCTGTGCCAGCTAACAGCATTGAGCACTGCTGGAGAGGGTAGGAGAGACGAGGGATTAAGACCCGTGGCCATTTCTTCCGCTTTTGGGTCACGGGTTCCTTGGCTGTAACTCGAGGTAGTTAGACCATGTGATACGTAGTATTTGAGATCTCCCCCACCTCCTCGCCTTTGAACTTGGCGTCAGGCTGGAAGGTTGACCTGGAAGGACATTTTCTGTCAATAGGCGAGGGTTGAGGCAGGATAAGACAGATAAGACCTATCTGATTCTCACATTCCTTGTCTGCAAATTGGGAAACCAATTCTTACCTCACAGAGTTGATTCAAGCCAGTAAGAAGCAGCCTGGGCAGATTGGAATTTGACATCCTGAGAGAGGCTCAGCAAAAAGCATCTTGTAGATACTCAGTAGTCAGGTCACACAGCCAGAAACAGGTATGTTGGTGGTTTGTTGTCAGGAGCAGGAGATTCCCTCCAACCCTGTGGTCCCAAATTTATCCTGGAGGAAGTTCCAAGTAAAGTCTAGAGTTGTTAATGGGGTTGGAGGGAGGGGTGGAGTGCTTGAAGGGAAATAAGACCCTCTTTCAGTCTGTTTTCTTATCTGTAAAATAGAAAAATAGTTCTTATCTCACACGGGTGAGTTTTCAATGAGATAATCCATGTAAAGTATAGCACAGTGTCTGTGTGGAATTAGGCACCTAGAGCAAATGTTCTTAACCTGGAGTCCATGGGAAAATGAACAGAAATCTGCAAATGTTGTATGTGTTTTTCTGGAGAGAGGTTCTCCAGCTTACATCACATTGTCAAAGGGAACTGTGATCACAGGTCTATAAAAGGTTAAGGACTACTGATAGATATTGCTAAAAATATAATAAGGTCATCCATGATGCAGAGGCCCCCTAAAGGTAGCAGTCCTAGTACATCCCCATATCCATAAGTCATTCCTATGAATATCTTCACAGATAAAGTCATGATATTGGTCAGACATCACGGAAGAAATTGGCCTTCTATGTTTCAGACTAAGTCCTTTGTTACCCTGGGGTACAGTGTCTGGTGATTGTGCCCGTCACATCTTCCTTTTTTGTTGTGTGTGTGTGTGTGTGTTTAAGTGGTGATTGTCTTTTCATTATTTTCATTAAAAATGGGATCATATTTATGTAGTTAGTGATTAACAGCAAGACTCAAGTCCTCCTGTCTGGGTTCAAATTCTAGCTCATTATTTAGCTGTGTGTGACCTTGGGCAAGTTAATTAACCTAAGTGTAAATAGAATGCCTGACATAGAATAAGAGCTTCATAAATGCAAATTGTCTATAACCTGCTTTTTTCTCTCAAAGGTCTGTCATGCCATTTTTTCCATGAAAAGCTAAAAGATCTTTTTCACTTTGTATATATTCTATTTTATGTATATATCCTAATGTATTTAAACAATCACCTATTGATAGCTATTCAGGTTCTTCACGTTTTTATTATTATAAACAAAGCTGCAATTATCACCATTGGACATCGTTTTATTCTTCTCTAATTCCTTAGAATAAAATTTTAAAGGTCTAATTACTGGGTCCCAGGGTATGCTTAACAGCGGATGAAAATGCTTGTTTTCCCACACCTTGACCAACACTGCATTTTGGTCATTCTTTTAAAATTGCCTTCTGATAGGTGAGAAATGATTTTTTTGTTCTTATTTGCATTTCTGTGATTACCAAAGAGGTTGGATATCTTTTCATATGTTAAATTGGATTTTTGCATAGTTTCTTTTATGATCTCATTTATGTTCCTTTTTTTTTAAATTTTTTTTATCAGAGTGCCTTTTTTGTTTCTGTTTTTGGCCTATCATACATTGCAAATTTTTTTTTAAAGATTTATTTATTTCTCTGCCCACCCCACCGTTGTTTTGCACTTGCTGTCTGCTCTCTGTGTTCTTCTGTGTCTGCTTGTCTTCTCTTTAGTTGGCACTAGGAACTGATCCTGAGACCTTCCAGAGTGGAGAGAGGCACTGAATCTCTTGCGCCACCTCAGCTCCCTGCTTTGCTGCATCTCCTATTGTCTCTCTTGTGTGTGTCTTTTCGTTGCATCATCTTACTGCACCAGCTCTCTCCACGGGCCAGCTCTCCACGTGGGCCAGCACTCCGCGTGGGCCAGCTCTCCATGTGGACCACCTTGGTTTTCACCAGGAGGCCCTAGGAATCAAACCCTGGACCTCCTATATGGTAAACGGGAGCCCAATCACTTGAGCCATATCCGCTTCCCTGCCAATACTTTTTACAGTGAATTTTGCTAAATCTTTAGTGCATCTGGACTATAAGGAATACCACAGTTAATATATACTAAATTCTATGGTATCATATGGCTGGAAGGATCATTTTCTTAACTTTCTCTTTAATTCCACTGATCTGTGTACTTTTTTAAAATTTATTTTATGTATTTATTTCTCCCCCCATGCCCCCCACCCCCAGGGGGTGAGCTTGCTGTATCTCTTCGTTGTGTGCTTGTCTTCCTTTTAGGAGGCACCAGGAACTGAACCTGGGGACCTCCCATGTGGGAGGGAGGCGCCCAATCATTTGAGCCACCTCTGCTCCCTGCTTTGTTGTATCTCTCATTGTGTTTTCCTCCTTGTGTCTCGTTGCGTCAGCTCACTGCACCAGCCCGTCGCGTCAGCTCACTGTCTTGCTCGTCTTCTTTAGGAGGCATCAGGAACCAAACCCAGGGCCTCCTGCGTGGTAGGCGGGAGCTCAATCACTTGAGCCACATCCGCTTCCCAGATCTGTATATTTTAATGCTAGTTGTACTTCACCAGCTTCATTTTATGTTTTATAGATTGTTCACATGTTTAATCTTCTTGGTGAACTTTTTTACTCATTTTCCCAAGTTCCTTAAAAATTCTTTTTGGGATTTGTTCAGGATTTCATTAAAAGTATAAAATATTTTGGGAGACTTAGCTTCTTTTTAATATTGAGTTGTCTTATCTAAGAGCAAATTAATGTTGCTCCATTTATTCAAGTCATTTAGGAGCATCACTGTCATTCATTTGGACCCTGCACATAGCTTCAATTTATTTCTAGGTATTTTAGGTTTTTCTGTTGCTCTTGTGAATGGGCTCTTTTTTTTCCCAAATCATTTATTGCCATTATCTAAGGAAGCTGTTGATTATGTTAACTTTGTAATTAGTCACCTTTGCTGAGCTTTCTTTGTTCTAATAGCCTTTTTTTTGTAAATATATTTTTTATTGAAGTGTATCATTCTTACCTGAGCATACATAAACATTATGTTTATGGTAAAAGTTGTGAACGTACAAAATAAACATGCGTAACATCATACAGATATCCCATATATCACCCCTCCACCAGCTCCTTGCTTTGTGGTGATACATTTGTTACAAACTAGGCAAAAGCATCATGAAAATATTACTCCATATCTTATATTTAGTGTATTTTTCCCCCCAACCTAATAGCTTTTTCAATTTCTTCATGTATTTCTCATTCTTACTTTGTTTGGGATTGTTGAGGAGGCAGAATTAAGGGCATAGGGGAGACAGAAGAAAAAGGCCCAATGAAAAATCCATTTTGCCTTGTATTGATTGTGATTATTCCCTCACTATAATTGGGTTAAAAATATTATCATTGCAATGAATGTCCCACACTAATGAAGGATGTTCATGTGGAAGGGTGTGTGAGGTGTGGGGAGTGAAGCATATGGGAATCCCTATATCTTTTGTGTAACATTTATGTAATTTAAGTGTCTTTTAAAAGAAATAAAAAATAAATAAAAAATTATAAAACCCTAAGACACCTGACAAAGAGGAGGTACCCAAGTGTTTGTTGAATGAATTGCAGTGATTCTTGGGCTTTTGCCTTTCAGTGAGCAGCTCTTCATGCAAATGGCAGAGATTATGGTATCCGATGGCTGGAAGGATGCTGGTTACAAGTACCTCTGCATTGATGACTGTTGGATGGCTCCCAAACGAGATTCAAAAGGCAGACTTCAGGCAGATCCGAAGCGCTTTCCTGGTGGGATCCACCGCCTGGCTAATTATGTGAGATTATAGATATAGATAAGTCTCTTCCATTCAGGGGACTGTAAGTACTTCTGTACAGAGGTTGTTCAGAAGCAGCCCTAGTACACTTAGAAAGTAGAACAGCTGCTGTTATCTGAACCTTGAATTGTGAAGCTCATCACGGGGACTTTTCATCCCATCAACAGACACATACTTTGCAATAGTTCTTGAGGCCCATCTTGGAGAAGTTCTCCTTTTGCTGAAACCTCTCAATTCTCTAGGAGGAAAAAGGAACTTGGTTCTTGACATATGCCTACATATATTTCCCTATACTCTTTGAGGAGCTATTGGAATTGTACTATAATAGGATTTTGGAAGATAGAAAAGATATATTCTGGAGCTAAATCTGTCATTGCCCCTGTAAACATTTAGGATCCCATCAGAGCAAGATTAGAGTAACACACAGCTTTCTCCTCTGTCTGCCATAGCTCACATATATAGTTTGAACTAGCTCAGCAGAATTGGCAGATTTGCTCTTTGTCTCCCAACAAACTCATATGGATAATTTTGGGGGGTTGTGAAAAAAAAAGACCCTGGTCCCTGGTGAAGTGAACTTGTCTCTACCCCTGTCTGTAGTGGTTCTCTCTTTTTGCCATGTCATGATTGCCTTTTTATTGTGGTGACTTTCTGTTTCCTCTAATTTCAGGTCCATAGCAAAGGACTGAAACTAGGGATTTATGGAGATGTAGGAAACCACACCTGCGCAGGCTTCCCTGGGAGTTTTGGATACTATGACATTGATGCCAAGACCTTTGCTGACTGGGGAGTAGATCTACTAAAATTTGACGGTTGTTACTGTGACAGTTTGGAACATTTGGCAGAGGGTATGTTTCACTCAGGAGATTTAGCCACAAATAAAGGGAAGAACTTTGAGACCAAGTATCTGAGCATCCAAGGAACTAATCTTCATATTTTAAATACCCATTCACATACTGAAAATAGTTATTCTCAGTGTGCCAGAGATTCCCACCTCTTTGCTTCTTTCAGTTTGTCCATTCATTCATGTAAAATCCACACATGCCCAGTCTTGGTTAATATTGTGCGCTTTTAATTTGAGAGGGCTCTCAGAGTCTGTTACAATTGGTGATTGTAAATCTCTATTATAATATCACAGGTGTATGGTGCCCTCACCAAAAAAAAGAGAGTCCAGGACGTCAGTCACGGACAAAAAAGTATCTATCTTCATTTACTGTCATCTGTTCTCAAGATACTCACCATTCCTGCACTACTTCCTCAGAACAATCCCAGCAGTCGGGGAGGTACTATACACAGTTTAAGCATAGAACAGTGTCCTTTCTCTGCTGCTGGTTTAAAATATAAACATGGACCTTCCAGGCAGCCTCCTTTTAAAAAACACAGCTCCAGCTGGAAATTACTTTCTTTTCCTTAATTTTACCCGTTGCTTTCTCATTCAGGTTATAAGCACATGTCCTTGGCCCTGAACAGGACTGGCAGAAGCATTGTGTACTCCTGTGAGTGGCCCCTTTATATGAAGCCCTTTCAGAAGGTGAGCTAGTGAGCCCAGAATACCCTAGAGCCTTGCTAGATTTTCAGAACTTGAGAACCTATTGCAAAGTTGCTAGTCACTATCATCCTCTCAGAATCCAACTACTTCTCATTATGGCCACTGCTGTAATTGGAGTCCAGCAACTGGGAAGTCATCTTTGCTTCTTCCCTTTATCTCACCATTTACATCCTATCCACCAGCAATCCCATCACTACTTCCAAAATATACCCTGAATCAGTCTACTTCTTTCCATCACAGCTACCACCCAGATCAGCCAAAACTACACCTATTTTTTCTGTCCCTCACACCCCAAGCCTATTTCTGCCTCAGGGCTCTTAAGCTTGATGTTTATCTTGTGCCTGGAATGCTTGTTCCCCAAGATTTTTAAAGGGCCAGCTCCTTACTATTGAAGTCTCAGACCGAATGTCACATACTCAGACAGCTTTTCTCTACTTCAAAAAAACCTTGGACCTATTCATTCTTTATCATATTACTCTGTTTAATTTCCTTCAAAGCTCTTAACACTATATCCAAGTATATGTTGACTTGTTTAATGCCTGTCACCCCCATGAGAATATAACCTCCAAGAGGGCAGGGGACTTCCTGTGACTTTATCACTGTATCCCTAGCATATGGTAAGTATTGAATATTTATGGAATGAATCCCTACTATTTCCTTCAAATCTCTGCAAAATAGCCTGTTCTCTTTTTCATCGTCTTAAACCTTGGCTATCCCATCTAATACCTACCTACATACTTCCATTCAATTAACAAATTATATGCCTAGAATTCAGATTGTGTTATCATATGCTTGACGATGAGTCCTATGTCATTTTGCAGCTTTTCCTTTTAGTTACTATTTAATTATAAAAGTAATACAGGGAGCGGATGTAGCTCAAGTGGTTGCGTGCCTGCTTGCCATGTACCAACAAACGAAAAACAAACTCTCATTGAGGAGTGGATGTAGCTCAGTGGTTGAACACCTGCTTCCCTTGTATAAGGTCCTGGGTTCAATCTTCGGTACCTCCTTAAAATAAAATTTAAAAAAATGTTCAATTTATACAGTTCTGAAAATACTTGGTAAAGTATAAAGAAAATTTTTAAAAATCATTCATAATCCTAATGCCTTTGTTACTTTTTGGTAAATTTCCAGCATAAACAATGTTAAAACTCATTTATAAGTAAATTTTAAGTGTTATGGCCTAACTTGTAATTTTACTTGTAAGTGAAATTCTTACAATGAAGTTCCATTATAATTGGGATTTAGGTCTCATGGAGACCTTGTATCTGTAAACTAAAGAAAAGGTGGCAAGTACCTTCTCTCAACTTGTCTTTCATTTCCCTAGGATGTTAGAAAGTTATCAGGTCGTATCTGTTTTCACAGCCCAATTACACAGAAATCCGACAGTACTGCAATCACTGGAGAAATTTTGTTGACATTTTTGATTCTTGGCAAAGTGTAAAGAGTATCTTGGACTGGACATCTTCTAACCAGGAGAGTATTGTTGATGTTGCTGGACCTGGGGGCTGGAATGACCCAGATATGGTAAGAATGATTCTTGTTCCAAGACCTTGCAGTGGGCCTGTTTCTAGTTGGCATTTAAGATAAATAGGGAAATAAAATCCTTAGAAGCCTTTACATGATGTGTTATGGAAAGTGGCTTCTATGGGTGTGGTCTAGGCAACTTTGAATGTCTCATTTGAATTCTTTTTGTCCTTTGTCCCAGTTAGTGATTGGCAATTTTGGCCTCAGCTGGGATCAACAGATAACTCAGATGGCCCTCTGGGCCATCATGGCAGCTCCATTACTCATGTCTAATGATCTCAGATACATCAGCCCACAAGCCAAAGCTCTCCTTCAGGATAAGGATGTAATTGCCATCAACCAGGACCCCTTGGGCAAGCAGGGGTATCGTCTTAGAAAGGTATAGTAAATAATGGGAGGAAACAGGAATCTGCCAGGAACATTTCTCTTTCCTTCTCTAATAAAGTACAAAGTTTGTCTTGGGCCTAAATCATTTATAATTGTAATTTTTTCCAATTTATTTTCACATTAGAATTGGCAATGAGTCTCCTTTATTCTAAAAACATTTCCAAAATATGCTACTGGATAATTTTAATTTTCTCCTACAAGTGCTTGATAGTTCTGACAGTAAGATGCCAGAAGTAAAAAGTCAACTTCCTGCCAATTACCAATTATCTTGGCTTACTTTTCAGGAAGACAACTTTGAGGTGTGGGAGCGACCTCTCTCAGGCTTTGCTTGGGGTGTGGCTATGGTAAACCTACAGGAGATTGGTGGACCTCGTTCTCACTCCATCTTAATTGCTTCCCTGGGTGGAGGAGTGGCCTGCAATCCTGCCTGCCTCATCACCCAGTTCCTTCCTGTGAAAAGAGAGCTTGGGTTCTATGACTGGACTTCAATCTTAAAAACTCGTGTAAATCCCACAGGCACTGTCTTGCTTCGGCTGGAAGGAACAAGCCAGACTATGATCAAAAGGCCTCCTTTATAGGATGCAGTACAAGACAAGCATGTGGACCCTTCCCTTTAAGATGAATTGCCTTACCTCTTGGATCCCCTAAGGCAGTGATCTTCAAACTGGAGCATGAGGGCATGAATTCCTAAAATTGGTTTGCCTGAGAACAAACCTATAGTGGAGGCTTCAAGCCTGTTCATCTTTTACAATTACCCTTCTCCCACACCAGCAAAAAAATAAAGGCACACACCTCACCCATTCAAAATACAAAGTGCAATTGTCAGTGGATCCTTGTGAAATACCTTGGGGCTAAAATTCCTTATTAAGTGAGTTTCAGGTCACTATCTCCCATAACCATTGGCTCTTTAACTGGAACCCCAGATACGTACCAAGTTAGACCATCTCAACATTATCAGCTCAACCAGTAGATCCAAAATGAGTCAGTTTATTTCCCTCTGAAAAGACCAACCACAACCAAATGAAGTGACCATAACCTCAAAATTTTATTGTCATAACAAAAGAAAGCTTAGAACTGGATCACTTGGCCCTGTAATAGAACAGGAAAAAAAAAAAAAAAAAAGGTGAGTTGTGTTTTGCCTCCAAAAACAATGTTTATTCCTAAAGATCACCATACTTTAAGCAATTCTCATTCTTCCTTCCCTACCAAGCACCAAGATCCTTATTATACCTTCAGTTGATTGTAAATTTTGGAAACGAATAGATGGCAGCATATTACCACTGAATAATGTGTGATTTGTGTTTCAAAGGTCGTGTATGTCACGAGAAGGAAAACTAGAGAATTAAATATGGGACCGTGTAACACGATGAATATGGTTAATGGGACACACGGAATGTTTTTCCATGAGCAAATGTGGGAAAAAATACACCTAATGCAAACTATGGACTATTTTAACAGTAGTAATATGCTAAGTGTGAATAAAGGGGTATATAACGGGTATGAGCTTTTTCTTTTTGGAGCAATGAAAGTGTTCTAAAATTGATTATGGTGTTGAAAGTACAACTGATTATACTGAGAGCTGCTGATTGTACACTTACGGTGTGTGAATAAAACTGCTTTAAAAAAAAAAAAAAAGAACCTTACACCTTCAGCTATGGATCTAATTAAGAAGAATGCCCCTGACCTCTATGTCACAATAGAGAAACGTTCCTCTTCCAATATAGCAAAAGCTGGATAGAAAAGATGGCACCTCCCACTCATAATAATACCTTTCTCTTCTTGTCTCCTCCTAATTCAAAGTGTTTGCATCTCTTAATAGCCAACATCCTCTTAGATCTGCAGTTGGGCTCAACACATTCAAGCCTCAGCACAATCTTCTTAGTAGTTTTAGCCTGGAAAAAAATTAGGTCAAACCCTTTATAAAATCACTGCAGAAAATCACTTTCTTCAAAAATATGACTACTTAACTACTACTTAAAGCAAAGCTTTATTAATGTTAAACCTGTGATTTGTCTTTAGCTACAGGGAGAAAACAGTAATCTAAAAAAAATCTCAGCAGAGTTAAAAGAGAAAATGTAATTTCTGGACAAAAGATTAATTAGCAAAGATGACATATTATCCTATTTCTAACAAGTTCTATTAGCGACTCTTCAGATCAAACATCCTAGACTGCTTGCCACCTTGAACTAAACAACTTGCATTTCATAATTCATATATACTTGTAACCTAGCAAGCACCTTAGAATAAGCATAAAATTTCTATAGAAGAGCACATAGTCCTGTCGAGTTTATTAACCGGAACTTTTACTTTGTAAAGAAAATGTATGGCGTATCCTTATAATGCTTCACTCGTTCTCTAGTCTTATAACTGAGATTTAAAGGCACCAGGCACAATAGGTATTTTAACGTTAATCAAAGCAGAGAATAGAACAACTTCCTAACACCTTCCCAGGGATGTCAAGTCTATGATTCTTTCTTTCAAACCTGTAAAAAAGCTGTAAGATTTGAGATTGATTTTATCTCCTGTCCTCTGCCAGCCAATAAAACCATTTTTCTTTCCCAGCCTAGTTCAGTGTATTTGTCTATTCTGCCACAGCGAGCCAGTGACCATTCTGGTCTCCTTCGAAATTATTACTTAAGATCTATTAATTCTTAACTACCTATAATCATGCCTAGAATTTATGTGCAATAAACTGAATTACTTAACTCAAAATGGACACTTTCCCATAATACTCAACTTTTAAAGTCTACCACTTCAGCCAGAGTTGTACTGCTGCTAGTTTGCAGGTTTCATGAAGTCAAAGCCTAAGCTAGAATCTTGACACCTTTCTAAACAAGTTAAATACTGAATTTGAGGCCAGTTGAAAGCCTAAATGGCTACCCAAGAGTTAAAGCTGGGGACTCACATGGACACAATAGGGAACAGGGCAAAAGATTTAGTGTACTCATGCTTCAGTCCTTAGGAAGGCAGGACACATTTCTTAATTTTTGTCACTTCAGCAGTATTGTAGACTAGCCTGATTTGGATTGCACTTCCAGCTCTATAACCTAATAGATGTCACTGGAAGCAATTTAGATAACTTCACTGAGGCTATACTATACCACATAGAAAAGGTACTATACTAGTACACCGTGTCTACGTCTTAGAGGTGTGAGGACTAGAGACAACAGATGCGATGTCCGTACCACAGTAACTGGGAAACGTAGCAAATAGCAATCACCACTAACCTTCTTCCGGAAAATTGGCTTAGTCTGCCCACCGTAGCCACTCTGCTTCCTGTCATAACGTCGCTTTCCTGGGAAAATGAAAATCATTTGTTAGGGTACACTTGAAGGCCACAAATCACAACGGCCACACGGAAAAGACTTATGGGACCTATCTTCAGGAATGGTAGCGCTCAATCCACAAAACAAAACTGAGCTCGTATATTACACCCCAACACAAATGCCACATTAAAACCCAATTACGTAAAAACTCATCTTACCCTGGGCATATAGAGAATCCTTGCCCTTCTTGTACTGTGTCACTTTGTGGGGTTGGTGCTTGCCGCACTTCTTACAGAAAGTCCGGCGGGTTTTAGGAACGTTCACCTAGTAAATAAACCGTTCAGAACGCGCAGAGTTATCAAACCACTACGGCACAACGCCCTACCGAGATCCAGCTGAAAGAGAAGCATCGCACGAGGACTCGAATTTGGCTCCTCGCTACCACCCAACAACGCTCCTGGAGCTCTAATTAGAAAAGCAGCCCAGCACCACGTGCTCCTGGCAGAGCACCCTCGGCCAGACCCAAGGAGGGAAGGGCTCATAACTCTACCCCCGGCTACCGGATAAGTCTACCTCTTTGATCCCACCACTTCAATTCCTGGCTCTGGAGCCCGGTCCCTTCGGGAGCTAGTCCAGGCAGGGGGCTACATACACCCACTGCGGGACGGCACCGTTAACGGGGCGGGGAAGATTAAACTGGATGTTACCGAACCCCAACCCCAACATCCTACCATGTCTACGTGAGCGATATCAGCACGAAAAGAAAGAGCGGCCGGAAACGGAAGTATATAGGAGGTCCCTGATCGCACTCCCTCATGGGAGTCGATAGGAGCGACCATAGAGTCCCAGGCTCTGTTCGCAGCGACCTCCGGCGGCTGGAAAGACTCGGTTCGGAATCGCGGGCGGAAGCTTAAGGAGAGACTTAGCCTAAGGTTGGCGCCTTTTCCTCTGCCTACCCCCCAGCTTTGCAACTTTTTATCACATCATCACTTTTGGTGTATTATTGGCTAGCAGTGTTAAGCGGAGCGAGCAGTGCCCTTTCCTGATCCTCTGACCGCCTTGTCCCCGAGGGAAGCAAGGACTAGAGACGAGTTCCTGTTGCACCGCATGGGCACTGGGTACACCTTTCGCAGCGAAGTGCTGGTTCACTGGAGGCTTAGAGGGTATCAATTGTTCCAGATCATCTATCACATGGTAGTTTGATCCACTCAACAAATGTTTATTGAATACCGATTTATGTGCCAGCAGGACCGTTCTAGGGGAGGGACGCAAATAACCACGCTCAAAAATGGATAATTACAGTACTTTGAAGAAAAGGAACAATTACCGGCTTTAAAGACACCGCCTTTTATTGAGGGAGTAAATTGCCTGCTATCGGTTCTGAAAAGTGACAAAAGATATTGTTAGGCTTCCACAAAAGCAGTAATCAGGCCAAGAGCTAGAAAGTAGCCAACAATTATTCCCTTTCCTGCATACCTGGCAGAAGGCATGTGGTAAGTTCCCAGAGTATCCAGCAGAGAAAGAAGGCAAAGTTATTTTGAGTTAAGTTCTTACTAGATGCCCAGCAGGTTACTAAGCATTTAAAATGGATTTTCTCACATGATTCTCACAGTAATTCTAGGAGATAAGTGGTACTATTGTTCCCATTTTACAGGTGAGGAAATGTGGGATGTTAAACGGCTTGCCCAGTGTCCACAGTATTTAGTGGAGCCAGGATACAAACCCAGATGATCTCACTCCAGAGCCTGGGTTCCTTTACCATTATACAATATTGCTGTTGTTGCCTAATAATTATAACTAACAACTAGTGAGCACTTATTATGTGCCAGACATTCTCCTAACCACCTTACTTACTAACTCTTTTAATCCTGACAACTCCAGGAGGTATATACCATTATTCAAATTTTACAGGTAAGGATACTGAGGCACCAGAGACACTGAGTTTGCTTACCGAAAGTCACACAGGTTGTTATTTTGTGGAGCTGGAATTCGAACCCAGGTAGTCTAACAGCACAGCCTTCCACTTAACCATGACATCGTACAGAGAAAACAGGGGCATCTGCAGGGTAGCTGATGGTGAGGAGAAAGACTTGAGCTGGTGTGAGCTAAGACACAGGAAGGGGTGGCAAGGGAATTAGGGGCTAAGACACTATGAAAGCCTAGGGTCTCCTGCTTTCAAAACCCTCCAGGAACACCCGTGGGTTCTAAGTTGATTCTCTAATCACATTCTTTTTTATTGTTTGGTGAGATAATAGAAATATTACCATACTTGCTACATTTACTAAAAATTCCTTTGCCAAACAGCCAGCCTATAGTTCCACAGCATTTTCTTCTTCTCCCCAGGCTCTTAAGCAATCTCAATGGCCTTTGGGACTTGGTTTTGTTTTTTTGTTTTTTGAGTTACCAGGGTGGGGGATTATTGAATCCGGGATCTCATATGTGGAAAGCCAGTGCTCAACCACTGAGCCACATAGGCTCCCCTGAGTTGGTTTTTTCGTTTGTTTGCTTGTTGTCTATTTTTTTGTCTTTAGGAGGCACCGAGGACCAAACCTAGGACTTCCTATGTGGGAAGCAGGTGCTCAACTGCTTAAGCCACATCCTATTCCATTTAAAGGTTTTTTTTTAAAGATGTTTTATTTATTTATTCCGCCCCCCCTTCATTGTTTGCACTCGCTGTCTGCTCTCTGTGTCTGTTGGTTGTGTGCTCATCTTTTTTTTTCAGGAGGCACTGGAAACTGAATCTGGGACCTCTCATGGTAGGCAGGCACCCAACTGCTTGAGCCACATCTGCTTCCCTATCTAAAGTTTTTTGTTTTGTTTTGTTTTGTTTTGTTTTTTGAGGTACCAAGGCCGGGGGTTGAACCTGGGACCTCCTATGTGGGAAGCTGGCACTCGACCACTGAGCCACATTGGCTTCCCTGAGTTGGTATTTTTGTTTGTTTTGCTTGTTGTTCATTTTGTTTTTTTCAGGAGGCAGTGGAAACCGCTTGATCCACATCCGCTCCCCTAAAGGTTTTTTTTTTTTTTTTTTTAAGATTTATTTATTTATTCCCCCCTCTCCACCCCCGCCTCGTTGTTTTGCGCTCGCTGTCTACTTTCTGTGTGTTCTTCTGTGTCTGCTTGTCTTCTCTTTAGGCGGCACCGGGAACTGGCCCTGGGATCTGCTGATCTGCTGCGTCTTTTATTGTGTCTCTTCTGTGTCTCTTTTTGTTTTAGTTTTGATTCCTTTTACCAATCCTGGTCTCTGTTTTGGACATATCTCTGCTCATTAATTTCCCCTAAGATGGGGCACTAGAACTAGGTGTGTCCTGACTTTGCAGAGTACATGGTACATTCAATTTCCTCTGCCGAAATATTTTACTTCTACCTGTGAAGCCTAATATAGCCTTGACAGCCACATCACTGGCAGTCACATCACTGATATGACATTTTGGCTGATTGTTATCAGCAAAATTCCTGAACCATTTTCACAAGTGCTACTGCTACTCCACTTTGACCTGGAGTCTTTTGAAGTTCAATGTTGGGACCCAATTATGGGGCATGACCCTTAGCTCTGGTAAAATACACTTTGTTGAAGTTGGCTTATCACTCCAGGTGATCAATATTTTTTTTAACCTAATTAACCTGACTGGCATCCAGTTTAGCCCACACAGCTTTGCACCATTTGCAAATCAGCTAAACTATTTCTTATATTTTCCTCGAAGGTCATAATTTTAAATGTTGAACAGGATAGCACCAAGAACAGAACCCTAGATTACCCTGGAACCTTTTGTGTTAACACTAGGCCATTCATTTGCTCTATCTGGGAACAGTCCTTCTGTCAATATAGGTAAGTGTGCTAGGGAAATGTTTGTGGAGCACAAGGTGAGAAAAAGCCTGAGGTTTACTTTCTCCTTTTCCCTGTCCTCCTCTCCCTTGTCTAGATCCCTTGTTTTAAGCTTACCAACCCCTAGTCCCCACCCCAAGATGGATCTTGAGAAGACACAGGGCATGTAACAACAAGTAGCATCTGACTGAAGAAAAGGGGAGGGAAGGTGAATTGTTTTTTTCTTTTTCTTTTTTTTTTTATTTCTTTTTTTCTTTTGAAGGTGAATTTTTGTGACCAACTCTCAGTTGTCTAGAGCAGCTTTACAGGGGTGACTAGTGAAAGGATATAAGTTGTCAAAAAATAGGGAGACCAAACAATGCTTGCTGCCCGTCTCTAACTTGTACAAATGTGAGAATTAATCACTTTAACATCTAGCAAATGATTAAAAAAAAAAAAAAAAAAAAGCCCTGTTGCCTTAAAAATTCTAACAGACTTGCAAAGGGATCTGTGATCTGTTTCTACATTAGGGTACAGTGCCTCAGGGAAAGTAAATATGGGAGTATCTGATGTGTCCAGATGAACAAACAGATGAGTCATCAGGGGCTCTGCCTCCATCACTGTTTGCAGCCAATGCCGGCTGCATTCCCGGGGAGAATCCTTGCAGCTGAAATTGGCTAGGAGGCAGTTGAGAAAACATCCGGGCTTCAAGTAATGAAGCTAGTCTGATTTATAACTTTGCTGGACTAAAGAAAAAAGTGTAAATTTTAAGAGTTAATCTCTGAGGCAGAATTTTAAGTGGAGAAAATCAACATCCACAGAAAATGGGGAAGGGCACAAGTCTTTGTTTGGGCTTACATTCTGACATTTTTTATCCGTAGAAAAAAATGCTTTCTTAGAAAATGACTCAGCAGGGGGAAGTCTGCCTCTACCTCTGTCAGGCTCTGTACTTTGGGGTCCCTGTGTGAGGACTCTCCATCCTTCACCATCAAGTCTAAGTGGTTGACCCTGAGTCTCCTCTGCCTCAGAGGACACGAGACTCTAAAGACACTCTACTTTGGCAGTCCCTTTTCTTCTGCTTCAGCTAGTCTCTGCATTTCTCCTCTTTCCTGTATGTCTGTACTCTCTGCATAGACCATCCCCACAGTCCTTTAGTAATGCTGTCCCTTTGTGTTGGGGGATGTCAGCCTGCTGACCTGTCTGCTCAACCCAGCCCCGTCTACAGTCTCAGTGGCCCAGTAATGTTGAGGAGGGTTCTTTCAGAGCTGGGCTCATGCTAGTAGTGTCGGAGGTTCCAAGCAAATGAAGGGCGGAGACAGCTGGGAGTGGGGGAGTGGGTTGGTGGACAGGGACAGCAGCAGGGAACCAGATACCACACTGCTAAGAAGAAGAAAAAAAAAGACATTGGTTTAAGTCAGGAAACAAAAAAAGGGAACTGAGTGGCTGTGAAAGGGTGGGGTTTGCTCAGACTGTCCTTCCTCTCTGGACTGTAAGAATATGTCTCCAGGGCCAGTGTCTTCTGAGATCGAGTCCCACCTTCAAAGTCCTGACATCTCAATGCATCTGGGAGGCTACCTGCATTAAGTCAGGACTGAGGTTGGTCTGGGGCATGGCAGGGGCTGGGCAGCAGCAGCACATACCTTTCTTGGGGTCCCTGAAAACCAGAGAGAAAGCATGGCTGGTGCTATAAAGCCTGCTGGCGGAGGAGGCTGACGGAGCGTGGCAGTGTCGTCAGCACAAGGCCCAGGTCTTTTCCGGCTATCAGAAGGGGCTATAATGGTCTTTTCTGAGGAGGGCTGTGGGGGGAACATGAAGAGGGGGTGATAAGAGATGACCAGGTAGCAAATGTTGTAAAGGGACACCTCTGCAAAACTTGGCAGAAAAGTATCATTGCAGGTGGCAGTGGGATAAAAATAAGCCTTTTGGTCATATATTGCTTGAAGACACAAAATTTATACTTGTATCCATGAGGCCCTTGGAAGAAGAAATTTTAAGAGGCAGATTCTCTGAGAAAATAGTAAAATCCCACATGCCACAACAGGCAGCTGACCTTCATGAGCTAGGGAAAGGCACTGGCTAGACTAGAATGTAGGCTTAACTACCTGGGACTGCAACAGGCCCAACTTTGCTGGGATCAGAGCTGGCTTGTTGGAAGGACTGTGTGGAGGGGGAATAGTGGTAATAGTGGGTAGGAGACAGGAACAGAAGAAAGCAGCCTCTGCTTCAGCCCACACACTGTGTGGCCAACTCCTGAGGTCGTGGTGAAGTTTTCTTTTACCATTGCCTACCATGTGCATGGTTTCCTTTTCTCTTGTCTTTTATTATTTCTGTGCTCCTCCTTCTCTACCACCTCCTCCTCTTTTTTCTACCTGTCTCCCCTCTTCTTTATACCTTCCTTTATTTTGTTCATTACCATATCCTCTGGCTTAATAATCTTTGAATTGCATTGAATTTTTCTTGCCCTTACTTCTTCCTCCACTCTTTTTTCTTTTCCCTTTTCTCCCAACTTGCCTGTATCTTCCTCATGGTGTTGTGAGAATTAAATGTATTAATATATACAAACAGTTAAAATAGAACCTGGCACGTAGTTAAGTGCTGCTTAACAATGTTTGCTATTATTTTTATTTTGCTTGAGACCTGCCATTGTCCCCAGAGGGTCCTGCTTAGAGCAAATGGTGTGGCATTTAGAATAAAAAGGATTGCTGACCCTGATCAAGACATCCCTGAATGAATTGATGGATCACCAAATGGAATCCCGGTCCAATATCCTAACAGCCCAACTCTCAAAGTTGAAAGCGTCTATCCCATAAGATGCATTTCCAGAGGCAGGTCAGCAGTAATGTCCTGTGGTTGGGGGTCTACAGAGCTCAGGGACAAGCCTCTGTGCTGTTAGTTGTGTATTAGTTCCGCTCCTTGCCTCATTTTGCATGCTAAATCCCTGAAGCAAGGGTGCTGTTGCCTCTCTGGAGGCTCAGTTATTTCATAAAACAATATTACCCTCCAAATAAGCCACAAAATGCAAATACTCATGAAAACCTAAAGCATTCTACCAGAAACAGTATCCCTAAAGCTAGCCCTATATGCTTTATTCTGACCCCTTTGATAATCAGACTATTTAAACTACTTGTTTATTTTAAAGTCCAATAGCTTATGGCTATTGATGTTCTTGTTTAGAATCCTTTGTAAATTCTTTATGATGAGTACGAGTGATAAGTTCTTTATGATGAGAACTATCCACCCACCCACTTGTAGGATATTGGTACAAGTTTAAATTATCATCCCTATGATTTATTCTTTCCATTCGAGCAAATTTCCTATAGAGAGTTTCCTTTCAGTGGATTAGACCCATACCAGTAAGTGACTTAGGTATAAGGGGAAGATAAGGCTTATGAAAACCAAAATTTGAGTGTTCTCCAAAGAGTCCTCGGATACCTGCTGCTTGCCCGCCTATGATGCTAAGATCTTATTGGTAGTTTCTGGAAATAAGGGAGAGCTAGAAGCTAGAGAAGAAACCTTGACCCATTTCACTCCCAAGCTGCTTGGCTATGCAAATGAAGCCATCAGAGGAGGGGGAGGGAAATCTACTTTGAGGACCATGAAACAGTTGGGCCACATGTGACTTTCAGTTTCTGTGGAGATTCAAGTGCAGTGACTGAGAGTGTTCAGAGAGCTTTGGAAACCTGGAAGCCTTAATCCCAGGCTTTTTTGCCTTCTCTCTGACAGCCATCACCAAGTGTCCTTTGGGCTAATGTTATTTGAATCTCAAGAAGAAGCTCATTTCACTACCCTGCCTCCCTGAAATGAAAATAAACAGTAAGCTATTAGCTCACTCCTAGAAGAAAGGAGTTCTAGAGAGTCAAGAGAAATTCAAATTTAGACAGGTTGGAGGCTTGAATATACTGGAGGCCAAGATCACTTGCTCGGTGAAAGAAGAAAAAGATTAGTCTTCAGTGCATTGAAGTGTGAGTAAAAACAGAGGGAAAAAATGGTTCGACTTGGGAGAGAAAGGAGATAAAGGTGTTGGGAAAGGGGGCTCTTAAAAAACTGCTATTTGGAGTGGAAATTGGTGTTTCTGATGACTATTTTTGGCAATATGTATCAAAATGCAAAATACTCCTACCTTTTGACTTGGTAAATGATCCTTATAGAAAGATTCTTGTAACAGGAAAATAATTAGGCATAATGTGAAACAAGAACCTTAGATCTTTTTTTGTTAAAGGTTATTTTGGACATATGGATGGATGGATGGGTGGGTGGATGGATAGATTATGTTAAGAAAAATAAGCATATGGGAATCCTTTATATTTTCTATGTAACATTTTATGTAATCTAATTACCTTTTAAAAATAAATAAAAAATATATTAAAAAAAAGAAAAAAAAGCAGAGAGTGGATGTAGCTCAAGTGGCTGAGCATCTGCGTCCCATGTATGAGGTCCTGGATTCATTCCCCTGTACCTCCTAAAAAAATAATAAGCAGGCTACAAATAGTACAGTCATTATGATTTCAAACATGGTAAGAAAAATGCACAGAGAAAATGTAAGGAAATATGCTAAAATATTAATGCCTCTTGATAATGAGCTTACAAATGATTTTTTCTTTTAATATCCTTGTAATTGAAAAATTTCTATAACAAATGTGTATTATTTTGATGTTCAGGGAAACAATAAAATATTTAAACCAGGGAAAACAAAAATAAACTGAAAAAGATGGCCAGATGGTGAACCAATCTGGAATGGAAGATGGACACCCTAGCAGTCGCCCTCAAGGCAGAGGGGCAATACTGAAAGTATTATCCTCACTCTGCTGCTGAGTGTAAACTTATAGATTGGCTAGCTGCCTCTCCTTTCATCATCACATTGCCAGAATCTACTGTCTATAGTGCAAGGTAGAAGAGATGATGAAACACAAAGATCCAGAAGTTTCCAAAACCACAGAATCAAAATGTAAAAAAACAAACAAACATGAAATTCTGGGGAAGAGCCAGAGCCCTGGGACTTCTTGAAAATGATTACAGCAGATGAGAATGTATCTGGTAGCATCCAGCCAGAAAACTGGAGGTATTCACCATAAATTTGGTTGTCCTGTAAAGCTGACTCCAAAGCTTGTTATCAAATAATTAGGTTTTATTGGGGCCTTAACAGAGCTTCTTCGGAACATAACGAGTGTTTAGGTTGGTTTGTTGCTAAGACTATGATTTTTAAAAAAATAAAGTCCAAGGCCAAGGGATTCTCAGTCAAAATCTCAATCAGAACTTGAGAGATGCTTCCTGGAACTGAGAAGAGATTTTTGGCAAGGCCAAATTTAGCCCATCAGTTATATTCTACCTCTAATTAGACAGTTGATAATTCTATCAGTTTTCAGGAAGACAGGAATGAAAAGGGAAAATGGGATAGCACAAAGTACATAGTCCAACAGATAATGTGGACCTGGGTTTACCACTTTGTCTAAGTAACTGAGAATTTTTTCTGGAGTAGAAAATTATGATCACATGTACCAGAATGTTGATGGTGGCATTGTCTATGATTGAAAACAACCTAAATGTCCATCAACAGGAGAATGGATGAAGTGTGATAAGTTCATGGTATAGAATACTTTATACATGTAAAAATGAATTGAAATATATGAACCTGAGCTACCAAGATAACAAAATCTTAAAAACATTACATTGAGAAAATAAAAAAGCAAGTTTCTGAAGAATGAATACCACTTAACACAAAATTTTAAAACATGCAAAACCAATTCTATGTATCTTTTGTGGATACTTACTTTTGTAGTAATAATATAAAAACATGCCTAGAAACGATAAATACCAAATTCAAGATATTGTTAACCTCTAAGGAGGAAGAGAACTAAGATTGTGGAGGAATACACAAGAGAGCTTTGACTCTATCAATAATATCTTATTTCTAAAATATCACCTGAAGCAATTCTGTCACAATGTTAGGATTCTGTAGAGCTCAGTGGTTAGTACATGAGTGAAATGCTATTCTCTGAACTTTCTATTTGAAATATTTCATAATATAAAAGAAAATACATTCAAACTGTTATAGTCACAGTAAGCATTAACAACCCTATGCACAGAGAAGAGTTTGTGTCCCACCCAAACCCTGTGCTTTCATTCCATCAACAATACAGCATCCTGGTAAAGAAATAACAAGTGACTCTAGGAATGTGCCAGTTATACAAGATATTCCTGTGGAGGATTTGAAGAAGGAAAATGTAAGAGAACCTGATGTTGGGAAGCGAGTGTAGCTCAAGTGATTGGGCTCCCGTCTGCCATGTAGGAGGTCTAGGGTTTGATTCCCAGAGCCTCCTGGTGAAAAGCAAGCTGGCCTAGGCGGCGATCTGGCCCGAGCAGAGTGCTGGCCCGTGGGAAGAGATGGCACAGTAAGATGACGCAACAAAAAGAGACACAGAAGAGAGACAATAAGAGACACGGTAGACCAAGGAGCTGAAGTGGTGCAAGAGATTGAGCAGCCTCTCTCCACTCTGGAAGGTCCCAGGATCGGTTCCCAGTGCCACCTAAAGAGAAGGCAAGCAGACACAGAAGAACTCACAGAGAGCAGACAGCAAGCACAAAGACAACGGCGGCGGACAAGGAAGGGGAGAAATAAGTAAATAAATAAATCTTTTAAAAAAGAGAGAGAGAGAGAGAACTGATGCAACTAAGAGAAGAGTACTCATATGGGAAAAAGTACAGTTGGCAGTTCACAAAAACAGGTCATCCTTACCAGCCTAGAGGAAAACTGCAAGGAAAGTGCTCCAGGACCCTGACTCCTCTTTTTATCCACCACCACCCCCTTTTTTTTACTACCATTTCCTCTCTTGCTGAATGTTCCTGGAAGATGCAAAGGGGTCTGTGCCAACTGCTCTTTGATGATAGCCATTGGGAATGACAGGGCGTTAAACTGTATGGCATCACACATCACACCTCATCAAAGGCTCCTCTGGGCATACCACAGAAAGAGCAAGGGCTATAGAATCACATATGGGTGATGGTGGGCAAGTTACAACCTCTCTGAATCTCAGTTTTTTCATCTGTTTGTTATGAGGAATAAATGAAATAATGCATGTAAAATGCCTAACAGGTAGACTGCACTGAAAGAAACAGTATAATAGTTCCTTTCTGTTCCCCTGAGGAGAGAAAGGAAATAGGCAGAACTGTGCTGGTCAATTAAGTAGTACTTTAAAGGAGAAATAAAGAAAAAACACTGTTGCTTGGATATTCTGGCTAGGTAGTTATTTGAACTACGACTGGCTGGTTACTTCTAACCAGCATCTCATGGTCTCTTTCCAATCATAGGCAGGCTGTGTAGTTTTGTGAATTTTGCTTTGGTGTTGTCCTTAATAGTGTTTCATCTTAACATGAAAAAATGTAGAAGCCAAAGATAGTTTATTTTACTGATTCTGCAAGTGCTATTTATATTAATTATTAAAAAAAAACAATTTATTGAAGTATATCATTCATACATGAACATACATACACAATAAGTGTTCACTAAACATTGTGAACTTACAAAACAAACATGCATAACATCATACAGGGCTCCCACACATCACCCCACCACAAATACTTTGCATTGTTGTGAAACATTTGTTAACAAATTATGAAAGAGCATCGTCAAAGTATTACTACTAACTATAGTTCGTGTCTTCCTCCCCTATACATTTTTAAGGATTTATTTATTTATTTATTTACTTTTATCCATTTTTACACCCCCCCCCCATTTTTGCTGTTTTTGTGTCCATTTGCTGGGCAACTCTCTGTGTCTGTTTCCTGCCCTCTCTTCTCATCCTTCTCCTCCTGTCTTCACTGGGATTCGATCCTCGGAAGCTCTGATGTGGGAGAGAGGCATCCTACCGCCTGCGCCACCTTAGTTCCAGGTTTTTTGGTGCGTCTCGTCTTGGCTCTCCCTTGTGTCACTCTCACGTTATGTCATAATCATGCTGCATGGCTCACGGGGCCTGGCGGTGCACCCACTTGCAGGGCCTGACGGTGCACCTGCGCATGGGGCCTGGCAGCCCGCGCACCTTCTATATTTTTCTTTTCTTTTTTTTTTTTTTTTACTGGGAGGTCCCCTGGATTGAACCCAGATCCCTCCATATGGGAGACAGACGCCCAACCATTTGAGCCATATCCATGTCCCCTGCTATATCTCTTAAGGTTGAGCAAAGATACCTAGAGTTATAGTTGTTTCCCATACAGGATGGTCATATAATAAATCAGGCTTAGTTTATCACCAGCATTCTAAAAACCAGACCTAGGGAGAAAAACTAGGTCTGGGGACACATGCATGGTTTCTAATATAGCAAATGTTTAGCCTACCCTGATTATCACAAAGTCAGGACAGTGAGAATATTCGCAGTATATTAATTATTTGGCATAATGCAATTTATATGATGGCTGAACCCTTTCTAATAAGCAGCCTATTTCTGAATTCTACTACTCCATGGGGAACTGGGAGGCTACAAAAGGTGGCCATGTGCAAATCTTTGCATTTGTAGTTCAATAAAGAGAATATTCTAATGCTGGAACTCTATATTTTAAATGAAGAGGTCTGTGTCTGTCTATTATTTTTCCTTCCCCTCTTTCCTTCTCTATATGAACAACAGTCTGTGTGTTTGTGTGTGTGTGTATAATATTAATGTCACTTCTGTTTCAACCCCTACCCCTTAAGTGAGGTGCATAACCAGCCCTGGCTATTCATCTATTGTGGTTGAATTGACTCTGTAGGCCACCGAAATTGTTAGAAAAAAATGGGGCCTTCCATAACAAGCACCCAAAGAAGATGCAACTGCCTCTAATTCAGAGCTGTCCATTACACACCAACCATGGGGAAGACATAAATAAAGACAGATGGCTCTCCTTTCACATTATTGGTGGATGGACCAGTGGTGCCTAAGGAAGAACTACCACATTTTCAGGCTGTGAGTGTCTGGACTGGATCACAAGAAATAAGGGAAAGGTCAAAGAAGGGGATACCAGCCATGGAACTGCCTGTAGTCAGTCAGCTCAATGATGTAAAGGTGGATGCCATTTCATCCATTGCTAGGTGGGGCAACAGCTAGTAAGAGGCTTACATACTTCCTCATACTTTAGACCAACACTAAACCCTATCCCAACACAGACACTTGAAAGAGATGAAGCCTTCATTTTATACAAACTGGATTTGTTTTGTTTTGTTTTGTTTTTAAAGAAAAAGAGCAGAGTCAGATTCCAGCAGGACATGTCTTATAGGAAATAAGAGCAGAGGCCAAGACCTAAGCAGATGCTGGGTCTGAGCAGTGAGTATATCCACTAAAAGCACGCAACAAAAATAAAGGTAAAATGCTATGTGTGTTTTGCTAAAAGAAGCACAACTGAACATGGTTTGGCAGAATGCTTCTGATTCTATTTACTGATCACACTACTCAATTCCTTCAGGGCTTTATTTTGTCATCTGTAATTTGAGTTTTTGATTGTGAAGAGGTACTTAGTCACAATTTATCTTGGAAGTAAATGTGATATTACTACAGGGATCTCAATGAGTTGGCAGTTCCTGAGAATAGAGTATTATTAGTTGTTTTGCCACTACTTCTAAGTAAATGAATAGTTTTAATGTTAAAAGGAACTTCTTTGGGGTTTCAGCTGAATCTGGGTGTTAGAAAGGACTCTGATTGGCTGAAAACGATATCAGTGTGTCACTCCAATCAAAGACCATTTAAACCAGGGAGTCAGGAAAGAGAGGTATTGGGCAGGGTATGATGAAAGTTTTGCTCCTTTGCCCAATTTTTCTCAAAAGATCATTTGCAAAATTTTGCACTAATCCACCACCAGAAGTTAGGGGAGAAGTGGCAAAGCAATCATTCTGAACATCCCTGGTGTTCCTTTAATCTTTTTTTGTCTCCTCAATATGATAATAGAACCTTCTACACCTCAGGAAAGAACAAAATAATGGTTCAGATAGCTTCGAGCTTTGAAAATGACCACTCCTTTGTTTGCCTAGTGTGAGATATAATCTGTGCCTGACAGCACAGAAAAACTGCTGATTTTATTCTGCTTCCATTTAGTCATCAAAAGCACAAGGAGTTTGGTTTGAAAAATAATAAATTCCACCCCCACAGAAAAAAAACTCCACCTCTAACAAAATTTGGGTGGGGGAGGGGGCTGGTGATTTTTCAATACTTATTGGTGCTCTGTTTTTGTGACAATATTTATGTTTTCACTTTGTCTTTCTAATGAAACTTTGGAATTAGAAATACAGGATTGTGCATAAACTTTAAGTGAACAACTGACACAAAGTGTTGTTTTGTGTATAGAAAAATCCAGTGGTGACTTTTGGCAACTTTCTTTGCCGTTCTATATTTCAGTTACTTATTCTGAACCTTTCTGGAGTATTGTAAGTTTTGGGTAGGCTAAACAAGTTACTTTCTCTTCAAAAATGATCAGAGCTGGCATCCACAATAGTAAGACAGTTGCATCACGTTTGCATGATGCTGTCTAAAAGAACTAATCAAAGGAAAAAGGAAAAAAAAGGCTGAAGATCAAAAATAGAAACAACCACCTCTCCACCAAAAGTTTTTTTTCAACTTTAGAACAAAGCTTCTATCCTTTGTAGCTCAGTGGGGTGATGGGCAAAATCAGTTGGGCGGCAGTTAATGTCCATAACTGCAGGTGCAGTCTCCTTATCCTTTTTAGACCCCTTGGTTAAAGACCCCCAATGGGACGATATTTGAAAAATTAAATTCACTGTCTAGGAAATTGGGAACTGAAAGTCCAATATCTGCCTCAATGAAGTTCTGGCACCTGCATTATCCCTTCTGGGGATTTCAGGGTCAACAGCTGCACAGACTTTTGCTGTTCACAGATTCTCCTTCCAAGTACCATAAGAGTGGTTAGTGTAAGGTTGTCTCTAGACATTGCCAAGGATACAGGTACATGTCACTTGGCATCCAGAACATTCCATTGTCTTACATGGAGTCACAATGTAGGAACAAACTCCCCAATTCAGTGTACATCCACTATATCTGAAAACTGACAAGAGATGTTGACTGTGAAAGGAGGATGCCAAGGTAGGGAGAAGGCTTTTGGTTGGCTTTGCATGGTTCTGTTGCATTCGCAACCAGGTGGCTAAACTGAGGTGGAACCAGTAGGGATGAGGATTCATGTGCTGGATCCTCAGGACCTATCATTATCAACAGCACACAAGTGAGCTCCAGAAAAGAAGCTATGGCTGCAGTGATCCTGGAGAGCATCTTTCTCAAACGATCTCAGCAGAAAAAGAAAACATCACCTTTAAATTTCAAGAAGCGCCTCTTTCTCTTGACTCTGCAGAAACTTTCCTACTATGAGTATGACTTTGAACGTGGGGTAAGTTTCTTTGCTGTGAAACTTGAGTTTCAAGGGCTTGGTCTTAGATCTTCCTTGGGGAAGAGGTAGTAGGAGGGAGGGAGAGTGGACCTAAGTACATTCAAACACAGCAAAATATTTTCTAACCTAGAACTAGCTACAGCCATGCTAGGGTAGAAATTCACAAGAAGCCAAAGATGGGGCAGGGGGAAGGATCTTAACATGGAAACTTGCAATTAGTGAGCACTCAAATGATTGTTGAGAATGAAATCTAAAAGTTGGAAATTGCTTCCTTATTTCTTATGATAAGGCGCAAGTAGTCATCCACTCCTCTATAGTATTTGCCTTCCATCTGGTAGTCAAGAGGATAGATTAATAGTTTCAAAATGGCAGATCCTGATAATAGAGTGTGGGTGTCACCTCACTATACTGAATGATTAGATAACAAAATCTAATCATCCTGTTGCTTAATCACCCTTAATCGCTCTTTCTCAATTTTCTTCCGCATTCTCTTTCCCAGAGAAGAGGTAGTAAAAAAGGTTCAATAGATGTTGAGAAGATCACCTGCGTCGAAACAGTGGTTCCTGAAAAAAATCCGCCCCCGGAAAGACAGATTCCGGTAAGAAGAGACCATTGTCTGACAGAGAGAGACAGAGAGAGAGAGAGAGATTTTAAGAAATTTGGAACATTTAAATTCTCTGTAAATAAACTGGTGATACTGTTCAATGTGGAACACAGTAAAACTCACAAAGTTCTTCGCTCTACCACATATTGATTATACAGTCTCTGTATCTTTCCCCTAGAAGTAGAACATCTCACTTAACCTAGAAAGCCTGTAACACCAATCTCAAAATGATGTTATATCAAGTTTTCAAAGAGACGAGAAATGACAGCTTTTATTCCCTCAGTTACCAGAATCAGAACTAGAGGTTTGAGGTAGTCTGGATACAGGAATCCTAGGTCTCTGCGTCATAGGAAATTCTTTGATATCTCACTGTTTATTTTCCAGAGCCTTTCTGGTGCACAACATCCAGTGACTTCTAAGTTGATTTTTAAAAACATCACATTGTTTTTTTCCTGATTACAAGAGTAATGTGTATTTATTATAGAAAATCTGAAAAATATAAAAAAGCATAAAAATAAAATCACTCATAATCTCATCACCCAACTAAAGCAGCTATACCTGTATAGACTTACTGATGTTTTCCTCTGACAACCATACACACACAAACTCAATTCATACATACAATCATTCTAATATATATGGTATATATTTAAAACATAGAATTGCTTTGTAACCTACTTTTTCAATTTAGCAATATATGGTAAACTTTTTCCCGTGACAATAAATTCTCTTTATTAGCATGATTTTAATGACTGCAAGTATTCCTTATTATAGATATATTGTAATTTGCTTAACTAATCTCCTGTCACTACACATTTATGTTGTTTTTAATACTTTGATATTATAAACCATTTTGGGAGGAACATCCTTGCATACAATTTTGCATGTTTTTCTTTTCCTTATAATAAGTTCTTAGGAGTGAAATTTTATTATTCTTTTTGAGAAATTGGCACACTTTGGTTATCTTTATCTTTATTCTATTTTATTTTCTAGAAGTGGAATTTGAATTTCGTACACTCCTACTAGCTGTGTATGAGAGTATCTATTTTTCTACATTCTTTCCAACACCTGATATTATAATTGATTTTAAATATTAGTCAATTTGACAGCCAAGAAAAATGATATTTCATTGCTGATCTATATTGCAATTTTTTAAACTATGAGTAAGGTTGAACAATTGTTTATATGTCTACTTGCTCATTTACATACTTTCGTTTGTGAATTGCCTGTTAATTTTTGCCCATTTTTCTATTAAGATGTTTGCCTTGGGGAGTGGCTGTAGCTCAAGTGGTTGAGCACCTGCTTCCCATGTACAAGGTCCTGGGTTCGATCCCCCATACCTCCTAAAAACAAACAAACAAACAAATGAAAAAACCAACTCTCATTGGGGAGTGGATGTAGCTTAGTGGTTGAGTGCCTGCTTCCCATGTACGAGGTCCTTAGTTCAGTCCCTGGTACCTCCTAAAAAAAAAAAAAGATGTTTACCTTATTCCTAATAATTTTAAGAGATCCTGACATAGTAAGACTATTAACCTTTTAACTGCAATATATGTTGAAAATATTTTTACACTTTTTCTTTTATCTTTGATTTTGTTTATAGTGTTTTTTGCTATACTGGGTTTTAAAGTCTATGTCATCAAATTAGTTGATCTTTTTCTTAATAGTTCCAACCTTTGGTATTATATTAGAAAGGCTTTACCTCCCACAAGATTATATAAATAGTCACTTATGGTTTTTTTTTTTCTCTCATAGTTTCATTTTTTATATTAAGCTCTTAGATTTATCTAGGATTTACTTTGGTATATGGTATGAAATAGCTACCTACCTCTCCCTTCACCCCCCAATATTAGTGGTTAACTGTTTGTCCCAGTACCATTTATTGAGTAACCTCCTTTCTCCAATGATTTGAAGTGCCTGACATTTTCTTGAGTGAGTATGTGTTGGTTCCTATAGATAGGTGTCCCTACTGGGCTATAGGAAGTGATCAGTAAGAACTGGCATTATCTATGCAGGAGAGCCTTTGGGAGCAGTTGTAAAGGACTTCCAGTACCTAAGGAAATCCAGAAAAGAGCACTTCATTAACCAATAACCATGCTTTCTTTTTATTTCATTACAGAGAAGGGGTGATGAATCCAGTGAAATGGAGCAGATTTCAATCATTGAAAGGTTCCCTTACCCCTTCCAGGTGAGTCATTTTCTCTCAACAGCTCTACAAGGCAGCCAGTAATGAAATTGCTAGAGATGGGGTGCAGGGTAGAGGGAAGGATACTAAGTTCCAGGGAACAGAAATTGAGGTGGACAAGGAACTTAGACTAAGAATGAGTTTGGCATGCAGTGAGAATGTTTGCCTCTCTATTTTCTGGATCTAACATAGTCTTTTTCCATCTCTACCACTCTATGAGAACCCATAAATGCATCCATCAATTCTATTATGGTACATCTTGTCTATGGTAACTGTATTGAGAAAGATGCTCTGTTTGTTGAGTGAGCATTTCACTTCCTTCTGGTTCTGCCTATCTGTCTAATGGTGGTCATGTGAGTTGAAAAAAACAGAAAAGGGGAGGGAAGGAGTAGTATTAGGAAATTCAGTATGTGGTAGGTTTATTAGCCTTACACATAAACCTAAATTCTGTTCTAGTCTGGATTAGGTGAAGAGCCACATAGGCCTCTGTTTGGGAATCAAATTTGATTCAATTCAGCTCACATATGTCCTGAGAACTCTATAGGTCACATGTCATGAATATAGCAGCCTCTACAACAGTGAAAGCCAGAAAAGGAAGTGGAAAGTCTCAGGGGAGGGGGCTTTTTGTCATTTTCTGTCAGGGATCTATGAGCACAGCAAGACTAACAAGCAAAAAAAAATGTAGAAGGATCTTTTCATGTTCTTGTCTGTACAAAAATTTTAAAAACTGTGAAGGAGGTGTGTTTTACACATAGTTTTTACTATTGTTGTCTTTCAACAAGATGATGTTGTTTGTCTGGACTAGCGGATAATGCTAAATAGCAGAATATTCAAAATTAATTTATATTTGACATTGGAATCCACTGTGTGATAACTATTAACTCTCTGGGGTTTGGAACCACATCTTATAGACTTCATACATCTCCACAACACTTAGCACTTACTGATGATTTGTTGATAGTGCTGAATATATACTTGATTCTTTCTGAAGTAGGTTTATGTTTTTAAGTTTGGGTTATTTTAGCTAATATTGGTGAGAGGAGGCCACTAGGCAGTGGAGGAAAATCAGCCACAAATTAAAAATTGCTTTAATCAAAACTTAAGCCATATAGATCATGACTTCAGTTTTCTTCTATACAAACTCAAAGTTTAATAATAAGATCATAAAATATCCTTTGCTGGAAAAATTAAAATCCTGTCTTCTGCAAGGACTGAGAGAAATATTATGAACTAGGTCTACATACAAATTGTAACACAAGTCAAGAGGATCTTGGAGTATTCAAAAGGCCATAGCTTCTAAGTCTTAATCTCTGGATATGAGTTATTTAGGAATTCTTCAGATAGTTCACATGACCCCAGAACCACTGCCGACTGAAGATCCTGCCTTTCTTTTGTTTTCCACAGTGAATGTATAAAGGTGTCATTTAAGATAAGTTCCTTCAAGAGTCTTTTTCTTTTCCCTGAATTCTAAGTGCTAAAGTGTGTGTATCCATTGCCCCAGGTTGTATATGATGAAGGGCCTCTCTATGTCTTCTCCCCAACTGAAGAACTGAGGAAGCGTTGGATTCACCAGCTCAAAAACGGTGAGAATTGTTTGGAAATAAACTGGTTTCCAAAGAAAGAAAGAGAGAAAGAGAGAAGGAAGGACTGGGGGAGAAGAAAAGAAGCAAAGAAGGAAAGGGTGAGGAAGAAAGGAAAAAAAAGAGAGAAAGAAAGATGGAAAGAAAAGAGAAAGAAAGGGAGGGAGGAAGGGAGGGAGGAAAAGGAAGGAAGGAGAGAAGGAGGATAAGAAGAGAAAGAAGAAAGAGTGGGGAGGGAAGGAGGGAGAAAAAGAGGAGGGGAGGGAGAGAGGGAAGAAAAAGGAAGGAAGGAGGGAGGGATGGAGGGAGGGAGGGAGGGTACATTTGTCATCAGTACTAGTAATATAATTGGACTTAGAGTCCATAAGAATGAAAGATCAGGCACTGGACTAAATTTCAAACCAGTTTCACCACCACCTCTGAAGTACAGTTTTGTAATTGTGGGCACGTCCATTTCCCCAAATATAAAAAGGGTTCCATTTTTTACAGCAATTACAAGGGTGGTGTGGAGGTCAATGATTAAACAATATTTGGAATCCTAAGTATGAAATATCTAGTTCCAAAATATTAAATAGAGAGGATGTATCATAGTGCTTGAAGTCAGCAGAAAACCTGGGTTCAAGCCCTCTAGTACCACTTACAAACTGTGTAGCCACTGGCAAGTAAGCCAACAAGCTTCTTTGAGGCTGTTTCTTCTTTGGAAACAAGGAAATAATAATGGTGCCTGCCTTACCTACCGCCAGGATTGTCCTAAGGATTAAATGAATCAACGTATGTGAAAGCACATGGAGAACTGTAAAGTTGTATAAGAAAGCACTCTACATCTCTTCATTGTGGATAAATATTTTCCAAGGAACTATTTTGTGTCCCTTGCTTTTTGAGGACATAAACTTGAACGTAGTTTCAACATTTCACATAGACCATACAGTATGTGTTCAGATAAACTTGGCTGTAAGTGTTTGAAGCACAGGATGCATGCACACATATTTGTGTGTATATATAGCCACATGTCAAGTGACTGAGAGATTAACTGGTTGAGTTGACATCAGGAAAGGCTGCCTAGAGAAACAGGAAGGATGGCAGACTGATAATGGTACGGTTGGGTTATTGCATGACAGCCCTTTGTCTTAATAAAAACTTAGATTCTGATACTTAGTGGCTGGCTATAACAGCTTTGTTCATTCCCTTGAATGCAAGTCTGATTAGTTGAAATAATAATCACCAAGTCTTTCAAACTGAAAGAGGAGAGCAGAAAGGAAGAGAAGGGTCATTTATTGAATTCTTACTGTGAGTCAGACACTGAGCTAGATACTTTATATTTATCTCATTTAATTCTCACAGTAATCTCAGGCTAAAACCACCAATAATAACAACTAACACTTAATGAGCACTTACAATGTGTCAGGCTCTGTACCAAGTGCTTCAAATGTATCAGCTCATTTAATGCTCACAATAACCTTATAAAGTATGTATTATTATTTTTACTCTATTTACAGATGAGGGAACTGAGGCTCAAAAAAGTTAAGTAGCTTGCTCAAGTGTAAACAACCAATAAGTGGTAGAGCCAGGTTTGTTTGTTTTTTAAAGATTTGTTTATTTATTTCTCTCCCCACACCCCACACCCCCCGGCCCTTGTTGTTTTCACGCTTGCTTTCTGCTCTCTGTGTGTTCTTCTGTGTCTTCTTGCCTTCTCTTTAGGCGGTGCCGGGAACCGATTCTGGGACTTTTTGGAGTGGAAGGAGGCTGCTCAATCTCTTGCGGCACCTCAGCTCCCTGGTCCGCTGCGTCTCTCATTGTCTGTCCTCTATATCTCTTTTTGTTGTGTCATCTTTCTGTGCCAGCTCTCCGCGCGGGCCAGCTTGCTTTTCACCAGGAGGCCCCAGGAATCGAACCCTGGACCTCCTATATGGTAGACATGAGCCCAATTGCTTGAGCCACATCTGCTTCCCATGAGCTGGGTTTCTTACCAATCCCTGGGTCTTATGACTCCCAAACCCAAGCTCATTACATAGTTTTATGCTTCTTGGGTTTCCAAGCCCAGAAATTCCACCTGAAGTTAGTTGAAAAATATTCTAGGGTAAAGCCAACTTGAGTATTACAAATGGGTGATATCCTGTGTCACATAGTTCTTGGCATTGCGATAAGGGGCCTGTGTTGGCCCTGGGGAGTATGAAACGAGCAAGCACTTCAATAGTGTTTATTATGATCCAGGCTCTTCTCTAAACTCTTTACATATATAACCTCCTTTACTCTTCATATTAACAATATGAAGCAATTGTTTTCATTATCCTATTTTACAGATGAAAAAACTGAGGTACAGAGAGGTTAAGTACCTTGCCTAAGAGCACTCAGTAAGTGGTAGGGTCAGACTTTGAACACAGGCTACAGATTCTATGCTCTTAACCAATATGCCATTTCCAAGCCAGAGTAATATTCTCAAGAGACTGAGATGGGAGCTCCAGAGGGCATATGTAATAGTACTTCTTTGGTTCTCTCCACAGTGCCTCATACAGTGCCATGCACACAGAAAGGGATCAATAGATAGTTGTGTTTGTTGATTTTTCTGTGGGAGTAAACCGCCACCACCAACTTGAGTTCTACATTGGTGGTTGGCTAGCATTTAGTACAGAAATAGGAGGAAAGCAAGGTGTACTAGCTGGGGGAGAAACAAGGGAGAAAAAAAAGTGTGGCGTGTTCAAGTTAGCTCCTTTACACTTCAAATACTAATTTTAAAATCAGTCATAGTATAACCCAACAAATATTTATTGAGTACTCACTATATTTAAGGTATGGATAAGGACCAAGAATAAGAGTATCCAGATTATAAACTTGGTTTATTTACTCAGATGTTGACCTTACTATGCTGATTATGCACTGCTATTAAAGATATTTAGGTAAGTAAGATGATGCCAGGCTAAAAATCAAATCAAACTGAACAAACAAAAACATCATCACTTGAGTTGGGTCATTAGTGTGGGCAAGTAGTGTGAGTAGGTGTGGTTTTGTCTTCTCTTCCCTTATGTTTTTCTGAAGGCATTTTTTTTTCCTGGTTGTTCTAAACCTGGGCGCATGTCTTGTTGAACTTGCCTAGGTCCCCAAGATGAGCCCCAAAGTAGGTACCTACCAACAAATACCATGATTGCTGGGAGATTTAGGTGAAGGTAACTAACAATCTTAGGTCAGCCCCAGTGCTGTCAATGTTAATTAGTGGGATGCCCAAGGAGCCATAAAATCCCACTCTAGTGGCAGGTTATCCCCTTCTTGGGTGAAATGCACTCATTGAAAATCACCAACATGAAAAGGGGACTTCATCATAATACTGGTTACCTCTCCTGAGGAATTTACTGTGAAGAGGGCATGAGGGAACCTTTTGAAGTGCTGGATCCAAATGGTGATTAAACCATTGTATATGAATGTGGCTAGCTGTACACCTCAGACCTGTGCCCTCTATTATGTATAAGCTATACCTCAAATTACAAAGCAGGGCCTCAGGTACCTCATATCTGGCTGCTATCTTTCTTTAAGTGGCTCTTGCCATGCAGGAGTGGTATCCCTGAAGACTTAGCCATGGACTCTCTCCTTCCATTTCCTTCAACGTGGCAATGGGCCCTTCTATGTTGCAGCATCACAGATATTTTTTTATATCCAATCTTGAATATTTGTTTGGTCAAGCTCAAAAGAGCCTATCTAATAGCCACTTCAAAAACAAACAAGTAACCCGACCTCACCAAATTGAACGACAGTGGCATTGGTGAAACTCTGTTGACCCACGTGAGGAGAAAACATTGATTCATGCCTGAAAGAAAATTATAGATATTATCCTGATAAATATGGATATAAGAGACCAGCCCATCAAGTGCTTGGAGAATGTGCACAAAGCATTAGTGCTTCTCAGACAGCGCTGGCCCTTGCATTGGTGAAGTAAACAGTCATCCTTAGCACTCCCACTAGGCTGCCCTGCTTTTGCAATCCTCTCCTAAGTAGCTGGAAATACCAGCTTTGGATTAGCCAACGAAAGAAGGGGTGTCATCTTCAGGGGAATTCTTAAGAGGCAGACATTATTCGGGAATGTAAGGAGGGTTCTTGAGTGTGCTGGGGGCAGAGAGAAAGGAAACTTTATTTTCTCTCATTAGCTTATTAGCATTATCAGACCAGCTAGTTGTCAATTAAGTATTCTTAGTATGTCTACTGGTGCCCAGTCCTGCAAAAGGCACAGAAGACCTGAGGGTCTTCAAATCCCTGGGTGAAGGTTAGTGGCATGTGAGGAGGGAGTGGAGGGTGGGGCTTGTGGGAATAATCAACCCTGGCAGGGAAGACTATTTTATCACTGACATTGTCCAGAATTGCCAGTGCATAAGGTAACAATAAAAGGGAGTGGATTTTTAGTCAGTTACATTATTGTTTTTCAATTCTCTACATCCCCTTATTGCCTGCTCTGCATCTGAACAGTTCCCACCACCCTGTCCTTGGTAAAATGGAAAAGAGGAGTGCTGAAAAAAATGAGGCTGGGCAGAGGAGAGTGGATAAAAGTTTTCATATCCATGTTTAGAAATGCATCAAGGTAGCTCTTTTAAAGTATGTGTGTGTGTGTGTATATATATATATAATCACTTTTGTTTATTTGCCTGTAAAATGCACCCAGCCACCAGACACTTCTAGGCCTCCCCTCAAAGCCATAAGTGAGTGATGAATGACCAGCAAGCTCTTAAGGACTCAAGTAGGTCTCTACAGAGGAAAACTTTTGTTTTGTTTTGTTTTTGTTTTTGTTTTTGGTAGCAGGGATTCTTCTTAGTAGTAAATGCTAGAATGTGTATTCCTAAAGTGTTCATTTTCTTAGATCAGCCTGGGTCTTTGCCCCAGTGCTTACAATTGTTTCATGTTTGCTTCTCTCAGTTATCTGACAACATGTAACCCCTGCATGGCATTTTTAATTGACTTGATGTCACAGTTCTTAAAATGTCACAGTGTTAAAAACAATAATACTTAATCCTCCTATTTGTAAACCTCTTTATTATTTGCAAAGTATTTTGGAGATAGTTTGAGCCTCACAACCCTGAGAGGGAAGTGGAGCTGCTATGTGTACCTCCTACAGTGCCTGTGGCCCACCTCTGTGGCTATAGAAAGATTGGAACTCTGCTTGTTCTAGAGGCAAAATCGCCTTTATTTGCACTAATAATTTTGCCCATAAACCCAGCTCTGTTGACTATTGTATTTAACACAGAAAGCCTAATCCAGAAGTTCTCACTAAAGTAAATATTCCTAAAAGAGCACTTAGGGACCTGAGAAATTGGAATATTAAAAGCTGGGATGTCATACAATGAAATGTTAATTAACCATAAAAAGGAATGAAGTTCTGATGCATGTGACAACATGGATAAATCTTAAAGACATTTTGTTGAGTGAAATAAGCCAGACACAAAAGGACAAATATAGGGAAGCGGCTGTGGCTCAATCAGTAGGGCTCCCGTTTACCATATGGGAGGCCCCGGGTTCGGTTCCTGGGGCCTCCTGGTGAAGGCAAGCCCGCCCGCACGGCGTGGTTAGCTGACCCAGCGAGCACAAGCAGCAAGGGGGGGATAAATGAATAAATAAATAAAATCTTTAAAAAAAAAAAACGACAAATATTGTATGATTTGACTTATATGAAATAACCAAGAATAAGCAATTACCTAAGAGACAGAAAGTAAATTACATGTTACCAGGGGTGGGGGATGGAGGGAATGGGGAGTTCTTGCTTAAGGGCTACAGAGTTTCTGCTTTAAGGTGATGAAAAAGTTTTGCTAATGAATGGTGGTGATAGTAGCACAACATTGTGAATGTAATTAATATCACTGAATTTTTTTACACTTAAAGACGGTTAAAAAGGCAACTTTTATGTTATGTTTATTTTACGACAATAAAATGAAAACAAAGAAGCTGTAGTGCTAGTTTGGTTTGGGCACAGTGTCTCCCTTATCTGGAAACTGAACATCATAATCAACATCTGCCTTACAGGAAGATTATAATGGCTACTGGGAAACATAGATAACATATTTTTGTTCGTGGGCTCTAGAGACATCAGATATTCTTATCATGTTGGTTAAGAGATATTCATTACGACAGACCACTGAAGAGAACTGCACAGGAACTCTCCAGGGCCAGGGCACACAGACGGGCAAGGCAGTCATGTGAGCCAACCCGCCCCGTTGTCAGCAGCTTTCCTTCGAGGTGGAACTAAGCTCAAAGAGGGAAACAGGCAAATGGTGGATTCTCCCTCATGTCAGATGTGCTCTCTCTCTCTCTCCTCTCTCCTGCTATAGTAATCCGGTACAACAGTGACCTGGTACAGAAATACCACCCTTGCTTCTGGATCGATGGGCAGTATCTCTGCTGCTCACAGACAGCCAAAAATGCTATGGGCTGCCAAATTTTGGAGAACAGGAATGGAAGTAAGAGATCTGATCGGTTTAATTTCTTCCTCCTTCGACTCTATTTCCATCACCCTTTCAAGGTCTATCAAACCCCAGGACACTGCATAAGGTTGTGTATTTTGGCCACTGAACAAAGGGGCTCGGGAGAGGGGACTATTGGGGGCTGAAATCCAGCTGGTGCTCTGTTCTTGAAGCTGTGTGTCCTGGCCCGGGGCCGTGTCCTCCTAACCTTTTTCTTACTTGCCTAAAGTTATGAGAGTATGAGAGCAAAGTCCCTACCAAACCTGTTCCTGGGCCCTTTCCTAAAGTGCATTCTGTATCACCACTGACTTCTTATTTTTTCAGGCTTAAAACCTGGGAGTTCTCATCGAAAGACGAAAAAGCCTCTTCCTCCAACTCCTGAGGAAGACCAGGTATACAGGGAAATTGGGTGCTGCTACTGCTTAGATCAGGGGTTCTTAACCAGGGTCCGTGGAAAGATTTCAGGGGGTCCATGAGCTTGAATTGAAAAAAATCAACTTATTATCTTTATTTTCTCTGACCTCTAACTGAAATCTAGCATTTCCTTCACTTATGAATGTATGAAATAAATTACAGTAATATTTATTTCATATCACATTACAGTTGTTGCATATCTCGAAAAATCACTTATACTCATCCATACTTTGAAATTACAGTAGTTGTTAGACCCAACACTAGTTGAGTGTCATGAAACTATCTGCTGCTACATTCTGAGAAGGGGTCCGTGGTTTTCACCTGACTGGCAACGGGGTCCATGGAACCAAAAAGGTTAAGAACCCCTGGCTTAGATAGACATTTACAGTCAAACCCTGAAAACTCACCAGTCTTAGAATTCCCTGGGACTTGGCAATGTTAATTAGCATTCTTGCTGAGACAGGGAGTTTGTCCTGCTAATTAGGACTTCCTCTTCCATGAAAAGATAGAGGACTATTAGGTAGCTCTTGGCAACAATTTGATCCAATCATCCTGTTTGAAACACAGTTACAAAGCTTGTTGGTTTCCTTATTTTAATATCAAAAATTTCAAACATACAGCAAAGTTAAGAATTTAACAGTGAACACCCATATATATCCAATATCTAGATTCTCCCACTAATGTTTTACTTTAAAACTTGATTTTGGGGTTACTTTTTGATATATAAAAAGTCCTTTCCCATATATTGTGAGTAAGGAGGGCAAGAATCATGCTAATTTTACAAACAAGGAAACCAAGGTTTCGATCCACTTATTAGGTCAGTGCCAAGCAGGTTTCCTAACCTTGGATGTATATGGTATTTTAAGCCCTGGCAGCTTAAAAATATTGAAGTCTGGGTCCCATTCCCAGAGATTTTGATGTAATCGGTGCAGGAGACGGCCAAGGAGTCAGGACTTTTAAAAGGTCCCTAGGTGATTTTAATGTGCACTAAGTAAGTTGAGATCCTCTGCGTAGGTATTTTTTAAATGTTTATTGAATGAATGTTTACAAAGAAAAACCTTTATTATGCCTGACTTCAGTTAGAATGGTGTCTCTGGTAAGCCAGAGAACTGAGGGGGTGGGGTGGGGAGAAGATGATAATGCCTTATAGCTTACCAAATCCCCCTACTTTTTCTCCCATCTACACAGATCTTGAAAAAGCCACTGCCCCCTGAGCCAACAGCACCCCCTGTCTCAAGCGAGCTGAAAAAGGTTGTAGCCCTTTATGATTATGTGCCAATGAATGCGAATGATCTACAACTGCGGAAGGGTGAAGAGTATTTTATCCTGGAGGAGAGCAACTTACCCTGGTGGAGAGCACGGGATAAAAATGGGTGAGCAGTTGCAAGCCATTCCTGAGCTTTGTGCCCACCCACCTCACACATACAAAATCCTGCAGTGGAATTCCCCCACTCGGTGTCCTGATCAGAAATTGTTTTTCCCACACAAAGTGAATGTGGTCTCCCACCAAGTACTTGCCAGTGTGTTGCTCTTCATGTGGCCTCTGCCACCATTCCAAGCCTGTAGGATCTGGCACACATGTTGTTGTGCACATATCATCAATGCCACATCTGAAGAAGCGACACACTTCACTGGCCTAACCTTGCAACAGAGACATGATCCTCTTTGAGGGAGGGCCACAACATATGTATAACTTAGTTCTGAGCCCAGGGATATGGGCATATGAGTCTGTCTCTTCCTGAGGATGGGGAGATGCTGGATGATCTACCACATTGTCTCCTCTACAGGCAGGAAGGCTACATCCCTAGTAACTATGTCACTGAAGCAGAAGACTCCATAGAAATGTATGAGTGAGTATGCTGTGCTCCCAGCACACAATCTTCCAGGAGGAACAATATATTGTACATATTTTTTTATACTTTCAACAACATTTTAATTTTAAGACATAAATTAAAACCAGTGCCAACTAGATCAGGTGATGTGACCACTCCAAGTTAGTGCCAATTTCTTACCCTTACCCCAAACCCACTCTGCTTATGGGAGCTGGCAAGGTCACTGCCACCCCTCCTCCAATCCAGAAGAACCACATCACAAGAAAAAGGTTGACAGCCTGATAGGAAACGTTTGAAAAGGGTAAAAATGCCAAATGTCTAGTTAGTAGTGCCCTTTTCTCCCTAATCATGGAAGTGGGCTGTCCTTTGAGTGCCCCAGTCCCTAATCACTTCCTTGCAGCTCCCTGCTGCCTGTCTGCTTGCCTTCACCCTCCATTCTCTATTTCCATATATCTTCACTGCTGGGTTTGGGTTTGGGAAAGGAACACACTGTGCTCTGCATAGTTATGATAGGCACTCAATAAATAGGGTTTGAGTGAATTGATTGAATCACTGGCAGGGACAGTGCTGGAAGGTGCTCTAACCTCCCAGCCACTTACCACAAGGCCTGGGAGCCCCTCAAACACTCTCACTTTACAGGTGGTATTCCAAGCACATGACTCGGAGTCAAGCTGAGCAGCTGCTAAAGCAAGAGGTAAATGTGGGACCCGTCCCAAGCAAATGTGAGGACGAACAGCATTCTTCTTGCACAGCCAATAAGCAAATATCCTGAATTGAGGACCTGCTGTTGCCCACCACCTCCAGGCAAGGCGGTGCCAATGCCGCCATCCTATGAGGTTCCAACTACACTTTTCAGTACCAAAAGCATTAAGATTGCAGCTCAAGCGTGGAACTTGGCAGAAAAAGCAAGGGTTGTTTTAGTTTCTCTCAGGCTTGAACAGGTGGGATGCAGGTGTGAGCACCACTTCCACCTAGTCAGCTTTTTTTCTTCATTGTTTCAGGGGAAAGAAGGAGGTTTCATTGTCAGAGATTCCAGCAAAGCTGGAAAATATACTGTGTCTGTGTTTGCTAAATCTGCAGGGTGAGTGCTACTTCTCCAAGGTGCTGGAGACCAAGGAAAGGGGTGTCCTCCCATCAGCTCCTTAATGGTGTGCCCTTCTGTCCCTTCAAGTCAAAACTCATTCCACCTCACTTCTTGGGTCATAATGACCCTAGTTCCCAAGTTGATGACTAAATATCCACTTCTTCAGGGACCCTCAGGGGGTGATACGCCATTATGTTGTGTGTTCCACACCTCAGAGCCAGTATTACCTGGCTGAGAAGCACCTATTCAGCACCATACCTGAGCTCATTAACTACCACCAACATAACTCTGCAGGTGAGTACTAGGGTCACTGAGATGAAGAGTGTTACAAACACCTGGAGAAGCAATTGAGGATGAGGTGGTGTGTGGAATAAGCCTCACAGGGTAGTGTGAATTAGCTGGATAGAGGTCAAGTAAAGAGGTTATCAAAGGCAGACCTTATGCCAAATAGAGATGGACATTTTATTTGGTGATTGATCTGTTGATTTAAAAGCTCAGTACCAAGGAAAGACATAGAAGAGGCTGGTGATTAACCAATCAGCAACTATCTATTGAGTTCCTACTGTGTGCTCAGCAATTTCCTTGGTCCTAGAGAAGAATACAGGATAATTAGGAGTCTAGGTTCTTGCCCTCAAAGAACGTACAGGTTAGAAAATATCAGAAGACAGGTTTAAGTAGTATAGAAATTCTAAAAAACTGGGAGATAAGTGAGGGCATGAATACACGGGCAAAGCTTCATTGAGAAGGTAGGATTTGAGCTAAGCCTGCATTGGGAGGTGGGGTATATTTAGCTGGGGTGTGTGTTTCAAGTAGCATTTTCTTTTTATTGTCCTTGAAAACTCTTGTGAGAGAAGAAACTTTTAGAAAAATGTGGGTTCCTGGAGATTTTCTGGGATTCAAAATGTATTAGAAAGGTTCACATTGTAACTGTGAGGCTTTAAGTGAGGGTGTGTGTGGCCTCACCCCCACGCTGCACCAACATCATGATCCTCTGTACATTTCAGGACTCATATCCAGGCTCAAATATCCAGTGTCTCAACAAAACAAGAATGCGCCTTCCACGGCAGGCCTGGGCTATGGTAACTGTTTATTTCTCAGGGGTATGGTGGGCTGGTCAGTTGTAAGTATTACCTTTGGCAGACCCAATTAGACCTTGCCTCAATGAGTGCCCTTACAGCACTGTTCTGCACCAGCTGCCTCAAGGAAGGTCAACACGGAGACAAGCAAAGATATTTTATGGTTTATCTCCTTCTAGTGGCTTCTACTGGGACTGCAAAAGCATAGGCTCATAAAGGGATTTGGAGAGGTTACCTAGTCTATCTTTGTGCCTTATGGCTGACTTGTACCTAAAATTCCCATATTCCTTCAATGAGTACCTCCCTGTCCTTGAGATTTACCCACGAGCAAAGATGTATTAGTTTTCTGAGAACTTCCCTTTTAACAAGTGTCCTATTTCTACCCCCAGTAGAGATTTCTAGCTACTGTAGGAATTATACATACATGACAAAAAAGAATCACACCAAAGCTTTGTTGTTATAGGGTCATGGGAGATCGATCCAAAGGATCTGACATTCTTGAAGGAGCTGGGGACTGGACAATTTGGAGTAGTGAAGTATGGGAAATGGAGAGGCCAGTATGATGTGGCCATCAAGATGATCAGAGAAGGCTCCATGTCTGAGGATGAGTTCATTGAAGAAGCCAAAGTCATGATGTGAGTTTGAGCCCAAACTCAACTCTCAGTCTAGTTGCTGGACTCTAGGAATTACCAGGACTGTACACTGTGGTTTAAGGTGACTTACAGTGAGAAAATTGGGGGACCAGGGCCTGAGGTCAACCTTTGATTTGTGGGAGTCCTACTGCTAAGGTAATGATTTCTCTGCTTTAGATATTTGTTGAGAATTGTGTTGATCATGGGTGTGTATTATCTCAGTAGCATTTGGAGTAGTGTGGAAAATGAGACTGTCAAAAGAAAGACTGATTCTAATTTAGCCTTAGTATTCATTTCATCCTGGACTTGTTTCCTGCTCTACTGATGGACTCCAAATCCCTGCTTACCCCCACATTTAAGCACTTGAGGTTTGGGGTAGGAAGGAGGAAAGTTAACTTGCTACCATGGTCCCTAATCTGGTGATCTGGTGTTCTACTCCTAGGCCAACTCCTTTCCTCCCCAGCCCCTTTACGACTAGTATGTAAAGCCTGAAGGGGAGGACTGGTTCATTGCCTTGCTCTCCTATAGGAATCTTTCCCATGAGAAGCTGGTGCAGTTGTATGGCGTCTGCACCAAACAACGTCCCATCTTCATCATCACTGAATACATGGCCAATGGCTGCCTCCTAAACTACCTGAGGGAGATGCGCCACCGCTTCCAGACTCAGCAGCTGCTGGAGATGTGCAAGGATGTCTGTGAAGCCATGGAATACCTGGAGTCAAAGCAGTTCCTTCACCGAGACCTGGTGGGACCTCAGGAGGATTGGCCTAGGGCCAAGGGCTGAGGGGGTAAAAGTAGCAGTGGAAGATATATCATACACTGATGGGGAGGGTTACGGGTGCCATTATTTAAGGTTTATCTAGAAAATACTAAAAGTCAGTTGTGCCTCTGCCCCAGTGGTGAGCTGGTTAAGTATCTCCAACCTCCAGTCCATGAGTTCTGCCGTGGTGGGAGATACTTAACCA
>JAKSZT010054494.1:1978192-1999018 GCA_026826555.1 Tolypeutes matacus | reverse complement strand
AACTTTTTCGCCCCCGCCCGCGGCTCCAAATGGCCGTTTTATTATTTATTTCCGTAACCGCGGGGCTCAGCCACCTGTGTCAATCTCCACCGGCAACCTCAAAACTCACGAATCTCCACCGTTCGGTCCACGCCGCCGGTCCGCGCAGATAGATGTCCCAAGCTTCTCACTCCACGCGTGCACAGCACAGACCCCCGGGCAGGACCCCGTCCCCAATCCGCCTTGCTCTGGGAGCTTGCAGTGTGCGCCCTCCTACACCACCGCCATCTTCTATGTATTTTTTTGATGAAGCTAATTTCCCCCCAGAACATTAAAGCAGTTGAAAAATATTGAAAACTTGAAAAGTAGGTGCATTAAAATTCACTGCACTATTTTGAATTTAAATATTTTATTTATATCCCAAACAGAATTTATTAAATTTTACTTTCCTGGCTTTAACAGAAGCAAACTCATCAATAATATTTCCATTCAAACCGGAAGCTTAGACCTTGTAATAAAAATATGTAGAATTTGGGAGAAGTGCTGGTAATTTGGTACGACTTAAATGCAAGGTAGAAACAAGAGAATCTCTGGAGATGAGAATCACAAAGTAGACTGACTATATGGATATCCACCCTCAGGTGTTTGGATTTTATTTTAAAGGTGATGGGTAACCTCTGAAGTATCTTAAGCACAAGTGTTTTAGGAAGATTACAATCATACCAGTGTGGAAGACTGGAAAAGGTCAAGGTTGGAAGTAGAGACTTGCTAGATTTTTAAGATAGAAATGTGATTCTGAGGTAGATAGGCCAGGTTTTGATGACTATATATGATGAGTAAGAGAAAAAATATGAGGATGACCAACCATTCAAGATTCACCCATTTTCAACCGCTCTTTATCCATATTATATTATGTGTTTGTTCTGGAAATGTGTGAAAGAAAACAAATTACTCTCTCCTTTCTAAGAAGTATGCCAAGCAGCTTTTTGTTTTGTTTTCTTGCACAATTATTTATCAAGCAGTTTTATTGAGATATATTCATATACCATATGATCTATCCAAAGTTTAATCACAATGTTGTGCATTCATCACCACAAAAAATTTTGAACAATTTCATTACTCCAAAAAGAAAAACTCCAACCCCTCAGCATTCCTTCCCCAGCCCTACATAACCATTAACCTAATTTCATCTTTATAAATTTATTTATATTTACATTTTATATAAATGGAATCATACAATATGTAATACTTTGTGTCTGGTTTCTTTCACTTAGCATAATGTGTTTTTTTGTTTGATATTAACATTTTATAGTATTAACATATATTTGCTCAGCTTCAAAGAAAAACGGTCTTATATATGCAATTTTACCCATATTCATATTTCACATGCAGTTTTACTATACTATACAGTTCCATGTTATATTTTTTTAGCTTTCCTTTTATTAATATACTTAGACTTTCCCTTTAAGCCACTTTCATACCTGCATAATATTACTGCTAGTTACAAACATTATGTTGGGCTTTCACCTTTTCTATTCATTTCCAAAGATTAACACACATCCTTTTTACCAATTCTGCACAAGTTAACCATCAGCTTTCCATTCTCTAAACTCATTCTGTTTTCTGGTGACCCATATTCAAGTTAGTAACTCCATAGATTACACAATATATTTAGTTTATAGCACCTCAGTCATAAGGTATTTGTCCTTTTCTGTCTGGCTTGCTTCACTCAACATAATGTGCTCCAGGTTCATTCCATTTTATCATATTCTTCACGACTTCATTCCTTCTTAGAGCTGCGTATTATTCCATCATATGAATACACCACAGCTTGTTTATCCATTCCTCAGTTGATGGACACCTGGGTTGTTTCCAACTTTTGGCAATTGTGGATAACGTCACTATGAACATTGGTGTGCAGATGTCTGTTCGTGTCACTGCTCTCAATTCTTCTGGGTTTATACCTAGTAGTGGTATTGCCGGGTCACGTGACAAATCTATATTCAACTTCATTAGGAACTGCCAAACAGGCCTCCACAGAGGCTGTACCATTCTACATTCCCACCAACAGTGGATAAATGTTCTTATCTCTCCACATCCTCTCCAACACCTGTAGTTCTTTTTTTTTAACATTAAAAAAAAATTATTGAAGTGTATCACTCATATATGAACATACATAAACTATAAGTGTATAGTAATCATTATGAACTTACAAAACAAACATACACAACATCACACAGGGCTCTCATACCTCACCCTACCACCAATACCTTGCATTGTTGTATAGTCGTCTTTTTAATCGTCGCCGTTCTGATAGGTATGAAGTGATATCTCATTGTAGTTTTGATTTGCATTTCCCTAATTGCTAGTGATGTTGAACATTTTTTCATGTGTTCTTCCATTTGTATTTCTTTTTGGACAAATATCTATTCAAGTCTTTAGCCTATTTTTTAATCTGGTCATTTGTCTTTTTATTGTTGAATTGTAGCATCTCTTTATATATCATTGACATGTGACTTCCAAATATTTTTTCTCATTGAGTTGGCTGCCTTTTCACCCTTTTGACAAACTCCTGTGAGGGGCAAAAGTGTTTAATTTTGAGGAGGTCCCATTTATCTATTTTTCCTTTTGTTGTAAGTGCTTTGGGTGTAAGATCCAAGAAACCATCACCTGCCACAAGGTCTTTAAGATGTTTCCCCATATCTTCTTCTAGTAGTTTTATGGTCCTGGCTTTTATATTTAGGTCTTTGATCCATTTTGAGTTGATTCTTACATAGGGAGTGAAATAGGGCTCCTCTTTCATACTTTTGGTTATGGATATCCAGTTCTCCCAGCACCATTTGTTGAAAAGACGATTTTGTCCTTCAACATGGACTTGGTAAGTTGTCAAAAACCAGTTAGGGGAGTAAATGTAGCTCAAGTAGTTGAGCACCTGCTTCCCACATATGAGGTCCTGGGTTCAATCCCTGGTACCTCCTAAAAACAAAACAAACGAAAAAACCAACTCGAGGGAGCCGATGTAGCTCAGTTGTTGAGTGCCGGCTTCCCTCATACAAGGTCCTGGGTTCAATCCCCAGCCCTGGTACCTCAAAAAACAAAAACAAGAAAGAGCCAGTTGGCTGTAGAGGTGAGGGTTTATTTCTGGACTTGCAATTCTATTCCACTGATCAATGTGTCTATCTTTATGCCAATACCATGCTGTTTTGACCACTGTAGCTTTGTAATATATTTCAAGGTCTGGCAGTGAAATTTCTCCCATGTCACTCTTCTTTTTTAGAATGCTTTTGGCTATTTGGGTGCACTTTCCCTTCCAAACAAATTTGGTAATTGCAGCTTTATTTTTATTTTTAAATTAGAGAAGTTGTAGGTTTACAGACCAGTCATATAAAAAATAATACAGCGTTCCCATATACCTATACCCCTATTGTTGATGCTTTGCATTATTGTGGTACTTTTGTTACAATTGATATAAGAATATTGAACTTGTACTAACTATAGCCCATAGTTTACATTAGGTATATTTTTCATATTTTTCTCATATTAAAATGAGACATCCAGAATATAAATGCACACATATGAGATGTATCCTTCTCACCGCCCTCACTATAGTCCTTTTCAAGAAAGTTCTTTTCAAGAAACTGGCAAGAAATTTGATATTTTTCCAAATGTGCCAAGATTAGAATAAAAAGAGAGGAAACAGGCCTCAGATAACTGGTAGGTAGAAATTTTTCTTCTCTTTAGGCAATCAGGAATATTTAATGATGATGATAAAGGTAGAAAAATCCATTTACATTCTTCTAGGAAAGAAAGGATGTTAGCCTTATAAATAAAGAATGAACATCCAATCCGATGCTGCTTGCCATCCTAAGATTATTTTCCTTTTGAAATAATCTTTGATACTATTTCTGAAATATGGTGGATAAAATAATCTGAAAACCCTTCCATACTACAAAACACTTAAAAATACAGAATAAAATATAACATCCTTTTAAATGTACTGTTGTGCTTGCAAGTAAGTAAAGGAATCACCAAGGGTCAAAACACAAAGCATATGGACTATAGTTAGTAGTAATACTTTGACGATGCTTTTTCATAGATGTTTCACAACAGTGCAAAGTATTTGTGGTGGGTTGATGTGTGGAAGCCCTGTATGATGTTATGCATGTTTGTTTTGTAAGTTCACAATGTTTACTGAACACTTATTGTTTATGTATGTTCATGTGTGAATGATATACTTCAATAAATTGTTTAAAAAAAAACACAAAGCAGAAAACCAAAAGACAGAGCATTTTAATGAGAGGGGGAAGTTTTATCTGCTCTGTGGGTGGGGTGGGGGCAACTTCGTTATCTCACTAAGTAAGGGGTTTAGATTTTAATGGCCATGTAGAGGCAGGAGATAGGACCTTGGACCTACATAAAGCAGGGAGTTGGAACTGTGACACTTATAGGAAGTTGGGACTTTCAAAGGACTATATCTTCAAAAGGAAGGACTAAACAAAAGTCCATTACTAGCATAGGGAGACAACTTGGGCTCTGTATGGGAAGGTGGAAAAAGGTATCCCTATGAGTCTTTGTAACCTCAGGCCTGCTCTCAAACAGATTTGGAATTCAAAATGTATGCCTTCTGAAAGTTCCAGAAATCCTCCAGGTCATAAAATGAGCATAAAGTGGGCCTTAGCTTATTTTTAAATTTAAGTATCTTCTATTGAAAAGTCTAGGCTAAGTAGAGATTTATTACCTCCCATCCCCAACAGGGCCTTAGCTTTTTATACTCCCCAAGTATCTGGCAGAAGAAATATATAACAGCTCTGGATGGATGTATTCTCCACAAGATTCTCACAGGTAAGGTCTCACAGAACCTGACTCACAATAAAAAATTTCAAAACAAAATGCATAGTTCTTCCCCTGTGGTGGGAGGTGTGGGAGGTGGGCAACATGGGAATCCCAGTGGGTTCCATGTAATATTTTGGGTAATCTAAACACCTCTTAAAATATATTAATATATATATAAATAACATTTTTGTAAGCAAATGCACATATATGCATATATATTTATATATCATTTTACAAATATTGGTATATATTGCGAAAATTTTGATTTTTACCCACAATAAAAAATAAATAAATAAATAAATAAATAAATAAATAAATAAATAAATAAATAAAAAAAAAAGAAATTAATGAACTGGCAAAAAAAAATGCAATTGGTGTGACCAAAGACTGTGGTTAACAGCAATACTGTAATATTCTTGTATCAATGCCCAAGATGTACTGTGTTGATAATGGGGGGATATGGAAAAATGTGCCAAATGTATGCTATAGATCATCATTGGTGGTAATAGTCTGATGATATTATCTCATAATCTGTAACAAATATTCCACCACAGTGTAGTATGTTAGTGAAGGGGTGTTGTATGGGAATTCTACACATGTGCATGATTGTTTTGTAAGTTCACAACCTCTGTAATTAAAAAAAAAAATATATATATATATATATATATTATTATTATTATTTTTACCGGGAGGTCCCGGGGATCGAACCTGGGTCCCTCCATATGGGAGACGGACGCCCAACCAGTTGAGCTACATCCGACCCCTGTAATTAAAATATATTAAAAAAAATAATAAGGTGGGTTTATGGGAAAATACACCAAATGTGAGATATGGACTACAGTTATTAGTAATGTTTTGACGATGCCCTTGCATAGTTTGTAACAAATGTTTCACAATAATGCAAGGTATTGGTGGAGGGGTGATGTATGGGACCCCTGTATGATGTTATGCATGTTTATTTTGTAAGTTCACAACTTTTACTATACACTTATTGTTTATATTTGTTCATGTATGAATGATATATGTCAATAAAAATATATACTTAAAAAAATTTCAAGACATGAAGAAACACCCCACCATAAGGGAATGTCTGAAAACACAACAAACAGCAGGATTAGACCCCAAGATTTTCAGATAATAGAATCATTTATTACACACCATAAAAATATGTTTAAAATGACTAGAGACATAATTGATACGAAAATAAGCAGGCACCATATGTGATGGTTAGGCTAATGTGTCAACTCGGCCACGTAATTGTGCCCAGTTGTTTGGTCAAGCAAGAACGGGCTAATTGTAATACAAGGACATTCATGGGCTTTAGTCATCAGTGAGTTTTCTGTATAGATGGCTGATTACATCTATGATCAACCAGGGGGATTGCTGTCAGCAATGAGTGAAGTTTTATTCAATCAGTTGAATGCCTTAAAAGGGGAAGTGATTTCTTTCAGCATTCAGAGAATCTCCCAGCTCGTCTTTGGACAGCCAATGTCTCCCAGAAACTCAAGGACCTTTATTGGACTTTCATCGGAGCCCCTGGTTTGTAGCCTGCCTGCGGAATCTGGACTTGTGCATCCCCATGGTCATGTGAAGACTCTTATAAAATCTCATACTATTTACAGATATTTCCAGTTGATTCTGTTTCCCTAGAGAACCCTGACTAATACACTATAAAAAATAAAAGACCAAGTAGATTTGAAAAATAATTCTAGAAACAAAAAATAGAGATTTTAAAATTAAAAGTCAGTAAAGGGAGCAGATGTGACTCAAGCAGTTGAGTGCCTGCCTCCCACATGGGAGGTCATGGGTTAGGTTCCTGGTGCCTCCTAAAGAAGACAAACAATGAGCAGACAATGAGCAGATATTGAGCAGACAATGAGCAAAAACAATGAGCAGACAACAAGAAAAAACAAGCAGACAATGAGAAAAAAAAAAACAATGAGCAGACAACAAGCAAAAACAACAAGCAAGACAATGAGCAAAAACAAAAAATGAGCAGGAAGCAGATGTGGCTCGAGTAGTTGAGCTTCTGCCTCCCACATGGGAGGTCCTGGGTTTGGTTCCTGGTGCCTCCTATAGAAAAACCAGACAGACAATGAGCAGACAATGAGCAAAACCAATGTGCAAAAAAACCCACAAATGAACAAACAGACGAGGGAGCCATCTCGGGGGTTGGGGCAGTCAATGGAGGGAGCAGATGTGGCTCAAGCAGTTGAGTGCCTGCTTCCCACATGGGAGGTCCTGGGTTTGGTTCCCAGTGCCTCCTTCCCACATGGGAGGTCATGGGTTAGGTTCCTGGTGCCTCCTAAAGAAGACAAACAATGAGCAGACAATGAGCAGATATTGAGCAGACAATGAGCAAAAACAATGAGCAGACAACAAGAAAAAGAAAAAAAAAGCCTCCTTAAAAAAAGTAAATGGACAAGGGAGTGGATGTAGCTCAATGCTTGAGCACTTGCTTCCCACGTACAAGATTCTGGATTCAATTCCCAGTATCTCCTTTAAAAAAAGTCAATGGACAGATTAAACTACAGACTAGGCACAGCTAGAGAGAAAATTGGTAAACTGGAATATAGATATAATGATTAGAAAGATCATAAATAAAAAATATGAAAAGGGGAGTAAATAGTACAAATGGAAAAGGAGTAATATTCAAAGAGACAACAATTGAGAGTATTGTAGAACTGAAGAGTTAAAGATGTGAATCTTCAGATTCAGGAAGTATGAGTCCTGAGGATAAATATATCATATTTAGACCATTTTGGTGAATCTTCAGAAGATAAAAAAAATCATTGTAGTAAATTACGTTCATGTTCACCTGGAACCTCAGAATGTGACCTTATTTGAAATAAGGGTCTTTGCAGATGTAATTAAGGTAAGAGTTGAGATGAGATAATACTGGATTAGGGTGGGCCCTAAACTCAATGAGATTTTCTTTAGGCAGAAAAAGAGAAGACACAAGGATGAAAGCCATATGAAGATGGAGGCAGTGATCAGAGATATGTTGCCACAAGTGAAGGAACACCAGGAGGTACTAGAAGCTAGAAGAGACAAGAAAGGATTCTGCTCTAGGGCCTTTGGAGGGAATGTGGCCCTGCTGACACCTTGATTTCAGACTATCCTTCTAGAACCATGAAGAGAATAAATTTTTGTGGTTTTAAGGATTGTTCTAAACACTACACAAAAGATTATCATTTTAAAACATTGGAATATTTTTCCAGTCTTTTATCCATGCATGTTTATGTATGTATACAAAAATTTCAAAAAAAAAAATCAGCAATACTGTATCTATAATTTTGTATTCCACATTTTTACTCAACATTTTACTAGAAACATTTCCCATTTCATTAAACATCAGCAGCAGCATAAATAACAGCTAACATTTTAGTGCTGTGGCTATCTGTATAGATTATGGAGTCAAACTTTCTGGGTTTAAATCCCAGCTCACTGCTTATTAGCTATGAGACCTTAGGAAAGTGACTTGTCATTTCTCTGCCTCTATTTCCTCATCTGTAAAAACTTACATCTTAGATTTATTGTGAGTTACTCTTTATTAAGTCATCTGTCAGGCACTGTGCAGGTAAGTGTCCAGACATACTTGAAAAATCTCATTTAATCCTCACAACAATACTATGTATTAGAAACTGTTATGGTCCCTATTTTACAGATGAGAAAAATGAGGCTTAGAAATATTGTCAGGTGATTTGCCCCAAATCACATGGCCAATAATAGTCTTTGACTTGAATTCAGATCTGTTTCAAAACCTATGCCGTTCTCTAAATATATTGTTAGGAAGGATAAGCTCTGAAAGTAAGCACTCACACAGACAAATCCACAAAGACTGAGAAAAGTCTTGCCTTGCCTTTGCTTTTGCCTTTGCCTTCGCCTTCGCCTTTGCCTTTGCCTTCTTTGCCTTCTTTGCCTTTGCCTTTGCCTTGCCTTTCTTTCTTGTTAGCTTCTGGAATTCAAGGATATCTGTGTCATAAACCTAGCTGGATGAAAGTTTAAGGAACAGACAACTCAGTGCAGAAAGTCCAGAGAAAATTCATTGAATATCAAAATGTCCAAGCCACAACTAAAGATTACAAAACATACAAAGAAATATAAAATAATGGTGCATGCAAAGGAACAAATAAAGTATTAACAATAAGGAGGATGAGAGCTGTGACATACTAGACAAAGACTTTTAAAAAAATGATCCTAAATATACTTAAAGAGCTAAAGGAAAGCATGGACAAAGAACTAAAGGATATCAGGAAAACAATAGGTGAACACAAAGAGACTATCAATAAAGAGATAGAAACCTTGAAAAGGAACAAAACAAACATTAAGATCACAGTAAAATAAAGTTACTAGAGGGATTCAAGAGTAGATTGGAGATGGCAGAAGAAAGAATCAATGAACTTGAAGATAAGACAATTGAAATCATTCATTCAAAGTAGCAGAAAGAAAAAAGAATTAATAAAAATGAACAGAGCCTGACAGACCTGTGGGACACCATTAAACATACACATATATGCATTTGGGAGTCCCAGAAGGAGGAGAAAGAAAGCTGCAGAGAGAATATTTGAAGGAATAATGGTTGAAAATTTCCCAAATTTAACCAAGACGTTACTATACACATCCAAGAAGATCAACAAGCTTCAAATAGGATAAACCCAAATAGTCTACACCAAGATATATGATAATCAAACTGTTGAATGCCATAGATAAAGAGAAAATTCTGAAAGTGGCAAGAGAGAAACAATGAGTGTTTAAGGGACTTCAATGAGATTAAGTACTGATATCTTGTCAGAAACTATGTAGGCAAGAAGGCAGTTGGATGACATATTTAGATTGCTGGTAACAAAATTGTCAACCAAGAATTCCGTATCTGGCAAAATTATATTTCAAAAATGACAGAGAGATACAGACATTTGCAGATAAACAAAAGCTGAGGAAGTTTATTACCACTAGAATGACCCTAAAAGGAATGTCAAAGGGAATTCTTCAGGTTGAAAGAAAGGACACTAGACCATATATCAAAGTTGCATGAAGAAATAAAGATGTCTAGTAAGGTAATAATATGGATAAATATAAATGCCACCACTATTGTATTTCTGGTTTGTAACTCCACTTTTTACTATATACAGGGTCAAAACTACAGATGCATAAAAAGTAATGAGAAATCAATGGTATTAGACTTATAATGTATAAATATGTAATTTTGTGGTAAGAAATATAGAAAGGTGGGGCTACTTAGTGGTATAAGAACATAAAGTGTGTATGCTATTGAAGTTAAGTTGGTATCAAAGCAAACAAGATATAGATATAGGATGTCAAATAGGATGTCAAATTTAAGTAATCACAATGAAAGTATTGGAAAAACATGTATCAAAGGAAATGAGAAGGGAATAAAAAATGGTTCACTACAAAAGATATAAATACAAAAACAGGGAGTAATGAAAGAATTGACAGACAAAAAGATATAAAATTTATAAAAACCAAAGAACAAAATGGCAGAAGTCTTGCGTTATCAGTGGTAACTTTAAATGTAATGGGTTAAACTTTCCAGTCTAAAAGCATAGATTGACAGAATGCATAAAAAAGCAACACTCACCTATATGATATTTCCAGAGAGTCACATTAAATTGAAAGACACAAGTCAGTTGAAAGTGAAAGGATGAAAAAAATATTCCATGCAAATAGTAATCAAAAGAAGGTGGAGGTGGCTATATTAACAGACAAAATAGAGTTTAAGTTAAAAACTATTGAAAGGGACAAAGAAGAGCACTGTATATTGATTTAAAAAAAAGAAAAGGTCAATTAAAAACGATTAACCAGAAAGATGGCATCGGAATAGGTAAGCAGGGCTCAAATCTCTCACAAAAATAATAGAGGAAGGGCAAAAAGCTGCCCAAAGGATGTGCTTTGGGACTCTGCAGACCAAAAGACTGCTGCGCATCCCCCAGGAAGGTGACAGAAAGAGAGATGAAGAAACCCAAATGAAAACCATGAATTCATAACCCCTGTGGCTGGAAATGGCACACATCCCCCACCCTCAAGGCAAACAGCCTGGATAAAACCCATGACTTACTGCAGCCAAATAAGAGGGGAACAGATGTCTTCCTCCCTGGGAATACAGAGGGTGCAGCCATGGGTGGAGAATGGTTTATCTTCAGTGAATTTGGCAAGAAGAGCATGCTTTGAATATCAGCTCTGGCCAGATCACAATCACTGGCAGGTAGAGGTTGAAAAAGTCACCACAAAGGAAAGATTCACTGATGAGCACAATCTGCTGGCTGGCCAGGAAATTACAAAGAGAAAAACCACTTTTAGATGTCTCTTGTCCCAAACTTCTGGGAGTGGATATGTGGATATGCACTCCATTAGTGACTCCCTGGCCCTATTTTGATAACTTAAGCTGGGCAATTTTAATCTAATCTATTCTTGTGGATGTAAACCCATTGAAAGTAGGACTTTTTTTTTTAGGTGGTACCAGGCAGTGAACCCAGGACCACATACATATGAAGCATGTGCTCAACCACTGGGTACACCTGCTCCCCTTGGGCAATTTTAAAGACTTAGAATAAGTTGAACCAAAAACCAAAGAAGAGCCATGAAACAAAACTACTGGCAAGAGAGGGAAAGACCATCAGAATAAATTCACCAACATATCAGATGCCTAGATATAAAAAAAAGTTTACAAGCCATACTAGGAAACAGGAAGAGATGGCCCAGCCAAAGGAACAAACTAAAATCCTGATGAGACACAAAATTTAAGATAACTAATCAATGATAATCACACAAATCTCCTAAATCAATTCAAAGAATTGAAGGAAAATATGGCTAAAGAGATAAAGGATATCAAGAAGACACTGGGTGAGCATAAAGTATAATTTGAAAGTCTGCAAAGAAAAGTAATAGAGTTTATGGGAATGAAAGACATAATGGATGAGATTAAAAATACATTAGAGGGAGTGGAGGTGGCTCAAGTGATTGAGCACCTCTCTCACACATGGGAGATTCTGGGTTCAGTTCCCAGTGCCTCCTAAAAAGAAGACAAGCAGACACTGAGAATGCACAATGAATGAACACAGCAGACAGCGAGCACAAACAACAAGGGGGGGGACTAAATAAATAAATATTTTAAAAATACATTAGAGGGGAACAGATGTACCTTAAGTGGTTTGAGTGCCTGCTTGCCATATACAAGGTCCCAGGTTTGATTCCCAGTACCTCCTTTAAAAAAAAAAAAAAAACATTAGAGGCACAAAAACAGCAGATTTGAATTGATGGAGGACAGAATTAGTGATATCTAAGACAGAACATCTGAATGTGAAAAGACAGGAGAACAGAAAGAGAAAAGAATGGAAAAAATGGAACAGGGTTTCAGGGAATTGAATGAAAATGTGAAACTCACAAACATATGTGTTATCAGTGTCCCAGAAGGGGATGAGAACAGAAAAGGGGCAGAAAGAATATTTGAGGAAATAATGACCGAAAACTTCCCAACCCTTATGAAAGACATAAATATCAATATCCAAGAAGGACAATGCACCCCAAACAGAATAAACATGAATAGGCCAACTCCAAGACACCTACTATTTGGAATGACAAATACCAGAGAGGATTCTGAAAGCAAGAGTAGAGCAATGTACCACAGACAAGGGAATCTCAATAAGACTAATGCTGACCTCTCATCAGAAACCATGGAGGTGAGAAGAAAGTGGTATGATGTATTTAAGATATTGAAAAAGAAAAACTGCCAGCCAAGAATTCTTTATCCAGTAAAACTGTCCTTCAAAAATGAGGATGAGTTTAAAGTCTTCAAAGACCAACAAAAGTTGAGAGAATGTTACCAAAAGATCGGATGTACAAGAGATACTAAATGGAGTGCTACAGCTTGAAAGGAAAAAATAAACAAGGGCAAGAGACTTGGAGAAGAGTGTAGAAATGAAGATTATTAGTAAGGGTAACTTAAAAGATTAAAAGACAAATAATAGTAGATATAACAATGGAAAGCCCAAAGATAAAATTGACAAAGTAAGTAATGCCTTTACAGTAATAACACTGAATGTTAATGGATTGAATTTCCCAATCAAAAGACATAGACGGACAGAATGGATAAAATTTAAAAAAAAAAAGCGCCATCTATATGTTGTCTACAAGAGACTCACCTCAGACATAAGGACACAACCAGGTTGAAAGTAAAAGTTTGAAAAAAGATATTCCACACAAATAGTAATCAAAAGAGATCTGGAGTAGCAATACTAATATTGGATAAAATAGATTTTCAATGCAAAACTGTTATAAGAGATGAAGAAGGTCATTATATATTAATAAAATGGGAAATTCAACCAGAAGAAATAACTATAATAAATATTTATGCACCTAACCTGGGTGCTCCAAGTTACATGAGGCACACACTAGCAAAACTGAAGGGAGAAATAGACAGCTCTACAAAATTAGTTGTAGACTTCAAAACACCACTCTCAGCATTGGATAGAACATCTGGACAGAGGATAAATAAGGAAACAGCTCAAATAATATGATAAATGAACTAGACCTAAAAGATATTTATAGAGCATTACATCCCCAAACAGGAGGAAATAAAATCTTTTCAAGTGCTCATGGATTTTTCTGCAGGATAAAGACAGGTTGGGTTACAAGACAGGTCTCAATAAATTTAAAAAGATTGAAATTATACAAAACAACTTCTCTGATCATAATGGAATCAAACTAAAAATTAAAAATGGATGAAAAAAGGGAAAATTCACAAATATATGGAGATTAAACAACAGAGTCTTAAACAATCACTGGGTCAAAGAAGAGGCTGCAAAAGAAATAAGTAAATATCACCAGACCAATGAAAATGAGAACACAACATATCAAAACGTATGGGATACAGCAAAGGCAGTGATGAGAGGGAAATTTATAGCCCTCAGTACTTATATTAAAAAAGAAGAAAGAGCTAAAACCAAAGACCTAACTACACACCTGGAGGAACTAGAAAAAGAACAGCAAACTAATCACAAACAAAGCTAAAGGAAAGAAATAATAAAGATCAAAGCAGAAATAAATGAAATCAAGAACAAAAAACTATAGAGAGAATCAACAAAACCAAAAGTTGTTGCTTCAATAATATAAAAAAAATTGACAAACCCTTAGCCAGATTGTTAAAGAAAGAGAGAAGATGCAAATGAATAAAATCAGAAATGAGAGGTAAGGTGCAATGGTTAGGCTAATGTGTTAACTTAGCCAGGTAATTGTGCCTAATTGTTTGGCCAAGCAAGCACTGGGCTAATTGTAATACAAGGACATTTATGGAATTTAGTCATCAATGAGTTCACTGATGTATTAGTCAGCCAAAAGGGTATTGATGCAAAGAACCAGAATCAGTTGGCTTTTATAAAGGGTATTTATTTATTATAAAAGCTTATAGTTACAAGACCCTAAAGAGTCCAACTCAAGGTACCATAAAAGATACTTCCTAACCCAGAGTCTGTTGCCACCTGTTGAAGCAAGATGGCAGGTGATGTCTTTGAGGATTCAGCCTTCCTCTTTCCTCTTAAGGCTCTGTGGGTCCAACTTCTTCCAATCTCAGTTGTAGGCTGGCATAAGGCTCATCTCTTTCACCAGGACTACTTTGCAATTGGTTCTCTATTCTAACTGGAATCAAGGGTACTAATGACTCCCTTTCCAATAATCAAGAGGCCACTGACAGTCCATGGCATGAGTTGGCAATGGAGATACACAAAATATCACCACTGGATTCCCCTACTTCCATGCTTATAAGAGGCAAGGATCTGGGTGAGAGTGTTTTCAACATCTTAATAGAATTTTGTGGAATCAGAAGGTACAATGATGTTGGCTAGGTCCTCTTAGGTACTCTGGATACAGTTACAAAAGAAAGGGATGAGTTAAAGGCTTCAAATTTGCAACTTAAATACCGCATGAATGATGTGAAAGTTTTTATGTGTGCTCTGAAAGAAAGCCTTGTTTCATGCAACCACAGACTTGAGATCTCTGAAAACCAGACTCAGAGTCTCATTGTATCAGAATTACAAAGGAAACTAAAATCTCAACCTTTCAGGGTGTCTGCTGTTAAAGTGAAGGCATTGATTGGAAAGGAGTGGAACCCTGAGGATTGAGATGGAGACATATGGGTTGATAATGATATTGGTGGGGATATTGGTAGCAGTTTGGTATTATTTATGAATTACAAAATAGATATTGGATTATGTTTGTAAACTGGTCTGTTCCTCTGGGTGTATTAGATTGTATTAAATTCAGAGGTTTCACTTTTACTTGATTAAATAATGATTAAGGCTTTGATTGGGCAATGTCAGTAGGACATTGAGTTCCTGCCCCCTTGGTGGGTGGGGACTCAAGGAGAAAACTACAAGGCAGAGGAGTTAGTTGGAGTTTTTGGATGCTGGTTCTCTGGGAAGTAAACACACAGGAGAAGAACAATGAGGAATAGAGATGGCCTCATAGACACGGCAAAGGCTCCAGGAAGAGAGAGAGCCTGATAGTCTATAGCTGACCTTGTGGAGAGAACAGAGCAGCTGAGCTCAGAGAGGAAAGAGCCCTAGGAGAGAGACAAGTCTTATACCACCCTACAGCTGATACCAGAAGAAGCTGGGGCCATAGAACCTGAAGAGGAAGGCTGAATCCTTGCAGAGACTGGGAGCCATCTTGCTTCAACATGTGGCAACAGACTTTGGTGAGGGAAGTAACTTATGCTTTATGGCCTGGTAAGTGTAAGCTTCTACCCCAAATAAATACCCTTTAAAAAAGCCAACAGATTTCTGGTATTTTGCATCAGCACCCTTTGGCTGACTAATACAGAGACTTTGCCAGATAAACCTGTGATGTCCTGCCCTGTGGAGACCACACAGTGTCAAGCTTGTATTACCCAGCCTTCAGGCTGCCCCAGGGAGTCCAGATCTCCTCCCAGCCCTGAGGCAGGTAACAGCCAAACTAAAGCCTGTGCTGCCCAACCTCCACCCTGCCCTGAGGAATCTGCCTCCCAACCCCTGCCTGAAGAGATTAATCTTGTCTCACCAGATGAAAATGCAAAGGAATGCCTTGAGGTCAGTATCTTACAAGGCATTTCTAATCCTTCTCCTTCTCCTGTCTCCTTCAGACAGCCATAAATCAAAAGCAATACTGGATTCCTGGAGGAATTGCAGAGATTAGTGCCACCATCAAGGATATGAAGGATGCAGGGTTGGTGATTCCCAACATATCCCCATTCAACTCTCCTATTTGGCCTGTGCAGAAAACAGATGGATCTTAGAGGATGACAGTAGATTATTGTAAACTTAACCAGGTTGGTGACTCCAATTGCAACTGCTGTTCCAGGTATGGTATCATTGCTCGAGCAAATCAACACATACCCTGGTACCTGGTAGGCAGCTATTGATCTGGCAAATGCCTTTTTTCAATTGCCATTAGTAAGGACCACTAGAAATAGTTTGCATTCAGCTGGCAAGGCCAGCAATATACCTTCACTATCCTGCCTCAGGGGTATATCAATTCTCCAGCCCTATGTCATAATATTGTCTGCAGGGATCCTGATCATCTCTCCCTCCCACAAGACATCACACTGGTCCATTATATTGATGATATCATGTTGATGGGACCTAGTGAGCGAGAAATAGCAATGACTCTAGACTTATTGGTAAGGCCTTTGCATGAGTGAGGATGGGAGATAAATCCAATAAAATACACAGGCCTTCCACTTCAGTGAAATTTCTAGTGGTGTAGGGCATGTTGAGATATCCCTTCTAAAGTGAAAAATAAGCTGTTGCATTTGGCGCCCCCTACGACCAAAAGTGAGGCACCACCTGTATTAGTCAGCCAAAGGGGTGCTGATGCAAAATACCAGAAAATGGTTGGACTTTATAAAGGGTATTTAATTGGGGTAGAAGTCCACAGTTACCAGGCCATAAAGCATAAGTTTCTTTCCTCACCAAAGTCTGTTGCTACGTGTTGGAGCGAGGCAGTTGCCAATGTTTGCAAGGGTTCAGGTTTCTTGGGTTCCTCTCTTCCTGGCGCTCCATTTCTCTCCTGGCTTAGCTCCTTTGTTTTCTTCACAAGGTCAGCTGTAGACTATAAGGCTCTCTAGGCTTTGCTTCTCTCCACAAGGCCAGCTGTGAAACTGTCAGGCGAATTGCTCGTCTCTATCCTGGGGCCTTCTTTCTCTCCTCACGACCAAGCTCTCTAACTTCCTGGGGCTCCAGCTCAAGACTCCAACTTCAGAACTGCAACTCAAAAACTGTTCCCTCTGTCCTTTGCCGTGCCTTTTATATTTGATTCCCCCACCCACCAAGGGGTGGGGCTCAATGCCCTACTTACGTGGCCCAGTTAACACCCTAATCATAACTTAATCATGCCCAGATTAGCAGACAAATTTACAAGCATAATCCAATATCTTTTTTTTTTTTTTTGGAATTCATAATTACATCAAAGTGCCCAAATACTACACCACTCTTAGCTGGTCTCTTCAGATTTTTGAGACAACACATTCCTCATTTGGATGTGCTACTCTGGCCCATTTACCAAGCTACCAAAAAGCTGCTAGTTTTCACTGGAGAACGGAATAAGAGGAGGCTCTGCAACAGGTCCAGGCTGCTGTGCCAACTGCACTACAACTTGGGCCATATGATCCAGCAGATCCAATGGTACTGGAAGTGTCAGGGGCAAATAGAGATGCTCTCTGGAGCCTTCAGAAAGCCCCTATAGGAGAATCACAACACAGACCCTTAGGACTTTGGAGCAAAACCCTGCCATCCTCTGCAGATAAATATTCTTCTTTTGAGAAACTGCTTTTGACCTGCTACTGGGCCTTAGTAGAGACTGACTGCATAACCATGGGTCATCAAGTTACCATGATACCTGAGTTGCCTATCATGAGCTGGGTATTGTCTGACCCAGCAGACCATAAATTTAGCGTATGCTGTAGCACTCCATCATATAGTGGAAGTGGTATATACGAGATAGGGCTAGAGCACGTCCTGAAGACACAAGTAAGTTATATGAGGAAGTAGCCCAAATGTCCATGGTCACCACTCCTGCCATGTTACCTTCTCTTTCCCAGCCCACAGCTTTGCCCTCTCGGGGAGTTCCTTACAATCAACTGACTGAGGAAGAGAAAACTCGGGCCTGGTTTACAGATGGTTCCGCAAGATATGCAGTTATTACCCTAAAGTGAACAGCTGCAGCACTGCAGTCCCCTTCTGGGATGTACCTGAAAGACAGTGGTGAGGGAAAATCCTCCCAGTGGGCAGAACTTCAAGCAGTGCGCCTGGTAGTCCATTTTGCTTGGAAGAAGAAATGGCCGGAGGTGCATTTGTACACTGATTCATGGGCTGTTGCCAATGATTTGGATGGATGGTCAGGAATTTGGAAGGAACGTTGTGATGGTTAGGCTAATGTGTCAACTCGGCCAAGTAGTTGTGTCCAGGTGTTTGTTCCAGCAAGCACTGGGCTAATTGTAATACAAGAGCATTTATGGACTTCAATCACCAGTGAGTTTATTGCGTGGATGGCTGATTACATCTGCATCAATCAGGGAGATTACATTATCAATGGGTGGTGCTTTTATCCGATCAGTTGAATGACTTAAAAGTGGAAGTGATTTCAACATTCAGAGAGAATTTCCCAGCTCGTCGTTGGACAAGCAACTTCTCCCAGAGACTCATCAACGACCTTTCATCAGGCTTTCATCGGAGCCCCTGGTTTGCAGCTTGCCTGAGGAACCTGGACTTGTGCGTCCCCACGGTCGCGTGAGAGACTCTTTTAGAGTTCCATATTATTCACAGATATCTCCTGCTGATTCTGTTTCCCAAGAGAACCCTGACTAATACAAACGTGATTGAAAAATTGGTGACAGAGAGGTCTGGGGAAGAGGTGTGCAGATAGACATTTCTGAGTGGGAAAAAAACATGAAAATATTTGTGTCCCACGTGAATGCTCACCAGAGGGTGACCTCAGCGGAGGAAAATTTTAATAATCAAGTGGATAAGATGACCCACTCTGTAGCTAATGCTCAGCCTCTTTCCCCAGCCACTCCTGTCATTGCTCAATGGGCTAATGAACAAAGTGGCCATGGAGGTAGGGATGGAGGTTATGCATGGGCTCAGCAACATGGACTTCCCTTCACCAAGGCTGACTTGGTTACAGCCACTGCTGAATGCCCACTCTGCCAGCAGCAGAGACTCACACTCAGCCCCCAAATGGCATCATTCCCTGAGGTGATCAGCCTGCTACCTGGTGGCAGGTTGATTACATGGACCACTTCCATCATGGAAGGAGCAGCAATTTGTTTTTTGTTTTTTGTTTTTTTACTGGGAGGTCCCGAGGATCGAACCCAGGTCCCTCCATATGGGAGATGGACGCCCAACCATTTGAGTCACATCTGCCCCCAGCAATTTGTTTTAACTGGAATAGACACATACTCCAGATATGGGTTTGTGTTCCCTGCATGCATTGCTTCTTCCAAAACTACTATCTGTGGACTTACCGAATGTCTTATCCACCGCTATGGCACTCCACACAGCATTGCTTCTGATCAAGGAACCCATTTCACAGCAAATGATGTGCAGGAATGGCACATGCCCATGGAATTCACTGGTCTTACTACATTCCCCATCATCCTGAAGCAGCTGGATTAAGACAATGGTAGAATGGCCTTTGGAAGACTTAATTACAGTACCAATTAGGTGGCAATACCTTGCAGGGCTGGGGCAGTGTTCTCCAGGATGCTGTGTATGCTCTGAATCAGCGTCCACTCTATGGTGCTGTTTCTCCCATAGCCAGGATTCATGGGTCCAGGAATCAAGGGATAGAAATGGGAGTGACACCACTCACTATTACCCATAGTGATCCACTAGGAAAATTTTTGCTTCCTGTCCCTGCAACCTTAAGCTCTGCTGGTCTACAAGCCCTAGTTCCAAAAGGAGGAGTGCTTCCACCAGGGAACACAACAATGATTCCATTGAACTGGAAGTTAAAACTGCCACCTGGCCACTTTGGGTTCCTCTTACCTCTGAATCAACAGGCAAAGAAGAGGATTGCTGTACGGGCTGGGGTGATTGATCCTGACTATCAAGGGGAAATAGGACTGCATCTACCTATTGGGGGTAAAGAAAAGTTTGCTTAGAATACAGGAGACCCTCTAGGGCATCCCTTAGTACTGCCATGCCCTGTGATTAAAGTTAATGGAAAATTGCAACAACCCACTCCAAGCAGGACTAAAAAATGGCCCAGAATCTTCAGGAATGAAAGTTTGGGTCACCCCATCAGGCAAAGAACCATAGTCAGCTGAGGTGCTTGCTGAGGGTAACGGGAACATGGAATGGGTAGTGGAATAAGGTAGTGATAAATATGAACTTTGACCATATGACCAGTTACAGAAATGAGGACTGTAATGGTCATGAATATTTCTTCCTTGTTTTGTTATGAGTATGATTGCATATATATGTAAAACGAATATCTTTGTTTTCTTCCATAATTTTTTTTCCTTATCATATGACATAAGTTGTATTAGTTTCATGTCATAATATTTAAGGATGTCAATTTTAAGAATGAATATTATCCAAGGACTTGCACCCTATTCTATAAGGAATTAATGTGTTTCTGGTTGTATGCAAGACAGTTGAATACTGTTAGGCAGAAATACGTATATGTATGCATGTTATTGTTTTTTTTTTTAACTTTATTTTGTACATTTAATAATTGAAAACATAAACAATTAAAAACTAAAAAGTAAACACAGATGAATAAATATATACATTTCTCAATTAAATGTAATGGATACATGTAAATTTTTTTTTTTTTGAATCAAACAATATATTACACAATATATTTGGTTCATAGTAATGCATTCATACAGTATTTGTCCTTTTGTGTCTGGCTTGCTTCATTCAACATAACGTCCTCCAGGTTCATCCATGTTGCCATATGCTTTATGACTTCGTTTCTTCTTACAGCTGCATAATATTCCATCGTGTGAATAGACCACAG
>JAKSZT010054494.1:1930048-1967921 GCA_026826555.1 Tolypeutes matacus | reverse complement strand
CCCCCCCAGACACCCTCCCCCCAATAATCCCCCGCAGTACCCATTGTAACCCTTCTGTGATCCAAATCCTCCATGAACATTTAGTCCATAAAATAATCAAATACACTTACTAGGAAAAAGAAACAAGTGTGATAAGCTTACATGCAAGAGACAAACATAAGGAAACTCAGGGGAAAAAAAAATGAGAAGGAAAAAAAAAACAAATAATCAAACAAAGAACAAAACAAAATAAAATATAATTAGTGGATTGGGACATTAAAAAAATGCCTCATATATTTTTAATCTCATCCATCATGTCTTTCATTCCCATAAGGTCTGTTGCATTTCTTTGCAGGCTTTCAAAAAAAATTTTGTTCTTTATGCTCTCCCAGTGTCTTTTTAATATCCTTTATTTCTTTAGTCATATTTTCTTTAAATTATTTGAAGTGATTTAGGAGAGTTGTGTGATTATCACTGACTAATTGTATTAAATCCTATATCTCCTTAGGATATTTGGTTTGTTCTTTTGGCTTGACCATCTCTTCCTGTTTCCTAGTATGGCTTGTAATTTTTTGCTGATGTCTAGGCATCTGAATATGTTGATGTATTTACACTGATGGCTAATTTATCTCTCTTGACTATTGTTTTTTCCACAGCTATTCTTTGATATTTGGTTCAACTTATTCTCAGTCTTTAAAATTGCCCAGCTTAAGTTTTCAAAATCGGGCCAGGGACTCACAAGTAGGGTGCAGATTTTCTCCCAGGGGTTGGATTCAGAGTGTGGAGAACAGTTTTTGTCCATGCAGTTTCCAGACCCACCAGCGGATAGCACGGGTCAGCGCACCTTTCCATGGAGGTGTTTGAGTCTCGGCTTTCCTGTGTACCTGTGTTGAATCTCCAGAGAGGAGATTCAAAGCGGGCTCTGCTGGCTGAATTTACTGAAGAAAAGCATCCTGACCTCCCCTCCCTTTTCACTTGAAACAGCTGACAGGGAGGAAGATGTCTGTTCCCCTCTCAGTTGGCTACATTGAGACAGGGGTTTTATCCCAGCTTAATATCTTGGGGGTGGGGGAGGGGAGCCTTTCCTGACTGCTGAGGGGGCTTGGTAACTCACGTTTGTCTTTTTGACTTCTTCATCTCTCTGTCCCTGGACCCCCTGGGAGTTATTTAGCACTGTCCTGGTCAGCTGACCCCCAAAGCAGGTCCCTTGGACAGCTTGTTTTTGTGAGAGCATTCAGCTCTGCCTGTCAGTCCATCATCATCTTCCCACAATCCAGGAAGCCATTATTAATTAGAAATCTAAACTGATATTGAAAACAAAAAGTAACTTTAGTGGAGTGGATGTCGCTCAAGTGGTTGAGTGCCTACGTCCCATGTACGAGGTTCTGGGTTCGATCCCTGGTGCCTCCTAAAAACAAACAAAATAGAGACAACCAGCAAGATGGCAGCAGATTAAGGAGCTCCTAGAGTCAGCTCATGCTACAGGGCAGTCAGTAATCACCTAGGGCTATCTAAATTACCTGTTTGGGGGCTCCAGGAGACCAGAAGAGCATCCCGCAACATCCTTGAAAGAAAAGAAGGAGGAGATTGCCCATCTGCAGAGAAAATTCCTAAGTAGAGCACTCCATGCCGCAGAGGCCGGTACCAATACTCCACTGGTGGCACAAGACGCCTTGGGAGCTCTTCCGCAGCTGGGATTGGAAACTCCACTTCCCAAAAATGGGGGAGGAAGAGATGGTTGGGCACCAACTTCAGCTACTCATTAGTAAATTCAGTGGGCTAAAGTATAATCCTAAGAACAGCTAAAGTTTGAACCTGTCCAAGTTGGAAAGAGACCAGCAGCCACTATTTTGACTGCCTCCAGCATGAGGGGAAGCTGGGCTGACTGAAAATCACAGTGATGGTAGGGACCAGCTTCTTTCACCCAGATTGGCCTGCACCCTAGCCTAGGCTTCACCCCCCCTTTAGCAGGGAGGAAGCTGGCGGGCCTCTCTGGGTAACTGCAGGTACATTTGGCTGGCACTGACTGAATAGTCAGAAGTCTACTGGGGCAACTGCGGTCATTTTGGATCTGCACAGCATAGATTGCTGCCCACACCTGCAGCTCCATCCCCACCCCAAGCAGGGGAGGAAGGGGTGTGAAGCTTCATCAATCTCTCCAGGCAACAATGGATGGTCTTGACCTACATGACTTGGATTATTACTCACAGCAGTGGCTCTATCCCTACCCCTGGCAAAGGAGAAAGGTGGAAGAAACTTCATCAGTCCCTGGGGCAACACAGGCCGCTTCAGCCTACTACAGCCTACTACAGCTTACAGCACCAACTACATCCTTGGCTCCTGCTACACAACCAGCAAGGGAGAAAGGGCAAGAAATCCCTAAGCTAAAGAGAGAAACTGCACCAAGAATAAATACAACTAGTAAGCCAGATTCCAAGACACCAACAAAAAATTACAATCCACACCAAGTAACAGGAAGATATGGCCCAGTTAAGGAATGATAAGCTGACATAATCCAGATGACATAAAGGAGTTGAGACAACTAATCATAGATGTTCAAACAAATCTCCTTAATAAATTCAATGAGATGGATAAAGAGATTAAGGGTATTAAGAAGACATTGGGGGAGGCGGCTGTGGCTCAATCAGTAGGGCTCCTGTTTACCATGTGGGGGGCCCCGGGTTCAGTTCCCGGGGCCTCCTGGTGAGGGCAGGCCCGCCCGAATGGCGTGGTTGGCTGACCCAGTGAGCACAAGCAGCAAGGGGGGAATAGATGAATAAATAAATAAAATCTTTAAAAAAAAAAAAAAAAAAAGACATTGGATGAGCCCAAAGAAGAATTTGAAAGCATACATAGAAAAATAGCAGATCTTATGGGAATGAAAGGCACAATAAATGAAATGAAAAATACATTGGAATCATATAATAGCAGATTTGAGGAGGCAGAAGAAAGGATTGGTGAGCTTGAAGAAATGGCCTCTGAAAGCAAATATACAAAAGAACAGATGAAGAAAAGAATGGGAAAAAAATGAACAAGGTCTCAGGGAACTAAACAACAGCAGGAGACATGCAAACATACATGTCATGGGCGTCCCAGAAGGAGAAGAGAAGGGTAGAGGGGCAGAAGGAATATTTGAAGAAACAATGGTAGAAAATTCCCCAATCTTATTGAAGGATGTGGATATCCATGTCCAAGAAGCACAACATACTCCCATCCAAATAAATCCTAATAGACCCACTCCAAGACACATTTTAATCAGAATGTCAAATGGCATAGACAAAGTGAGAATTCTGAGAGCAGCAAGGGAAAAACAATGCATAACATATAAGGGGCACCCAATAAGATTTCTTGCCTCAGAAACCATGGAGGCAAGAGGACAGAGGTATGATATATTTAAGATAGTGCAAGAGAAAAACTTCCATCCAAGAAACTTATATCCAGCAAGATTGTCTTTCAAAAATGAGGGTGAGTTTAGAATATTCGTAGATAAACAAAAACTAAGAGACTTTGTAACCAAGAGACCAGCTTTGCAGGAAATACTAAAGAGGGTGCTACAGTTTGAAAAGAAAAGACAGGGTAGAGAGGCTTGGAAGAGAGTCTAGAAATGAAGATTATATCAGTAAAAGCAACTAAAAGTGTCAAAAGAGTGATGAAAATAAAATATGACATATAAAACCCAAATATTTAGGAATAAACTTAACCAACAATGTAAAGCACTTGTATTTAGAAAACTACAACTTATTGTTAAAAGAAATTTTAAAAGACCTAAAATATTGGAAGAACATTCCATGAACATTGATTGGAAGACTAAATATCATTAAGATGTCAGTTCTACTCAAATTGATATACAGATTCAATGCAATCCTGATAAAAATTCCACCAATATTTTTTAAATATATGGAAAACATGATTATCAAATTTATTTGGAAGGGTAAGGGGTCCTGAGTAGCCAGAAACATCTTAAAAAGGAAAAGTGAAGTTGGAGAACTCTCGCTTCCAGACTTTAACTCATATTACCTAGCTACAGTGTTAAAAATAGCATGGTACTGGCATAAAGACAGACACATAGACCAACGGAGCAGAATTGATGGTCTAGAAACAGACCCTTACATCTATGGTCAAGTGATTTTTGACAAGCCTGTCAAACCCACCCAGCTTGGGCAGAACACTCCATTCAACAAATGGTACTGAGAGAACTGCATATCCGTAGCCGAAAGAAGGAAAGAGGACCCCTATCTCACACCTTAAACAAAAATTAACTCAAAATGCATTAAAAACCTAAATATAAAAGCAAGAACCATAGAACTTCTAGAAGAAAATGTAGGAGAATATCTTCAAGACCTGGTGGTAGGTGGTGGATTCTTAAAGGAGATAAGAGGAGGACTGAGATGGACTACTGATGTTTAATGTATGTACAAGTTTTAATTAACTCTACTGTAAAAGTGTGGAAATGTATAGAGTTGATGGTAACACATTATAGTGAGTAATAGCTGGGTTATAAATGAGAATGTGGCTGAAAATGGTAGTCTAGGGATATATATGCCAATTGAAAGAAAGCTAGAGAATAATCTAGGGACTGAATAACACAGTAAATGCAGAGGTGGATGAGAATTGTGGTTGATGGTACAGATTCAAGAGTGTCCTTTGTGAGCTAGAGCAGATGCACATCACTATTGCAGGGTGGTGGGAATGTGGAGAAGCATGGGAAAAATACAAATGGAGTGACCTATGGACTGTGGTTAACAGTAATAATATAATATCCATGCTTCTGTGCCAAATGTGTACTGTGTTGATAATGGCAGTTAATGGAAAAAGTGTGCCAAATGTATGCTATGGACCTGATAATAGTCTGATGATATTATCTCACAATCTGTAACAAATGTTCCACCACAGTGTGGTGTGTTGATAGAGGAGTGTTATATGGGAATTCTGCATATGTGCATGATTGCTTTGTACTTTTACAACTTCTGTCATAAAAATATTTTTAAAAAATAATAATAGGGTGGTGTGGCAGTTTGATGTAATTATGAATTCCAAAAATATAATTGAATCATGCTTGTAAACTGATCTGTTAATCTGGGCATGATTAGGTTAGGATTAGGGCATTGAGCCCCACCCCTTGGTGGGTGGGGAATTGAATATAAAAGGCAAGGCAAAGGAAAGTTGAAGCAGTCTTTTGAGAAGCAGTTTTGATGTTGGAAAGAAGGCCCCAGGAGAAGAGAAGCAAGCCGTTTGCCTGATCGTCTACAGCTGATCTTGTGGAGGAAACAGGAGCTAAGCCTGGAGAGAAACGCAGCCCTGGGGAGAGAGGAAGCCAGAAGCCTGAACCCTGGCAAACGCCGGCAGCTGTCTTGCTCCAACACGTGGCAATGAACATTGGTGAGAGAAGAAACTTAACGCTTTATGGCCTGGTATCTGTGGACTTCTACCCCAAATAAATACCCTTTATAAAGACCAACCCAGTTTTGGTATTTCACATTAGCACCCCTTTGACTGACTAATACAGGTGGGTTGGGGGGAAAATACAGCAAATTTAAGGTAAGGACTATAATTAGTAGTAGGATTTTGATGATATTCTTTAATAATTTGTAACAAATGTCTCACAACAATACAAGTTGTTGGTGGTGGGTTGATGTATGGGAGCCCTGTATGATGTTAGTATGTTTTCTTTGTAAGTTCACAACTTTTACTATACACTTATTGTTTATGTATGGTTCATGTATTAATGATATAAAATAATAATAATAATATAGTGGATTGGGGGGGAAATATACCAAATGGTAGATTTTAAAAATGTATAAAATGAAGTCTGGAAGAGCTACTATAATAGCTCAATAATAGATCTGATAATAAAAAACAAACAAAACAAAACAAATGAAAAAAACCAACTCTCATTGGGGAGCAGATGAAGTTCAGTGGTTGAACATCTGCTTCCAATATATGAGGTCCTGGGTTCAATCCTCAGTATCTCTTGAAAAAAAGAAAAGAAAAAGTAACTTTATAACAGGGAAACCTACCATAGGCCACCTCAATCTGCATATTAAAGTGTTGGTAAGGAAAGATAACCTTGATTCCATTTAGAATATTCAGGTTTCATAAAATAATGGAGAAAGTAGTTTCTTCTTTACTGCTGGAGTAAAATACCTGTTAATTAACATAATCATGGTAAAAGTTTAGAAGTAAAAAGTAAAGTATTAAAACAGTAAAGTTCATTTGATATGTTATACATTGCATCAGAAGTGTTTAGAAAGAGTATAAAAATTAAGAGATAGATTTCAATGTCATCAAACTCTATTGTGCATTCAAACCAGACCTTCAGCACCCCACATGGTGCCTCTCCATTTGAGTTATTGACTAGGTTGTTTACTGACCCCTAAAACAATAAATGTATCCACCACATCTGGACATGCTCCTGAAGTGGATGGAGAGTACGTTGTAGTTTCAGACTTGTGCAGCGGTTGGTAATGCCTCGATATGGCCAGATTTACAATGGACATTGCCTCCAGACTGGCTCTGTTTCATAGTGCTGTAAGGCACTATGCACCAGGTGGTGAAACATTGGAGCCTCTCTCTAGGATCAATGGTGTTGCAGCATGCTGGCTGTGTGAAGGACATATCAAGTGGGGCAATAATTACCAGAGTGATGTGAACAGAACTTAAACAAGCACAATTGGCATTATGGCCTGCTCCCATGGAAAGACAACATATATGGTATAGCATACCTGGAGCTTAGATCTACTAACTGCAGCTCAAAGAGGAACTTATACATTGATTAGTGCATTGATTAGTATTAAGTACTGTATCTAAATGACTGATGAATATGATGGTATCTTTTCTATTCTAGATCATATACAGAGGAATATTGAACATGTTAAAACTCCTTGGTAAACTTTATTCATTTTCTAAGTAGTTAATGAAAGTGCCTATAAGATAAAGGAATGGATCTCTTAAGTACTATCTTTATTTTGCTTGCCATATGCTTATCTTGTTGTTGCCTATATTGTTTTTGAGTTTATGTCTATGGAACTGCCTCTTCTCATACCTCTCCTAGCTGTCCTAGGCATAACCACCGCCTGGGAACTGGGGTTGGCAGTTCATTCTAACCCAGCAAGTTTACCACAATCTCTCCCTAGAGTTAACCAAGGGCATTAAAGGACTCAAGGAAGAATGTTGTTTCCCATTAACTTTGGGAAGATGCAGCCTCTGAAGGCACCTGGCCTTTCTCACCCTTGTGGTCCAGTATGTCATGGCTGTCCCCCTTTCGGGGCCTGCTTACCATCATCTTCCTTATCCTTTTAAGTAGGATCAGGTATCTTAAATTCTAACTAAGTTTATTTCTTCCAGAATCAATACCTTCCAGAAAAAGGCATTAGTCATGTGGGGATTTCACCCAGCTCTAACCACAGTGCTAGACCCATCTTCCCTCAACTTCAATAGAATAGCCAGAGGGTTTTACACTCTGTCAGGTATGGCCTACTTCCCCTAACCAGCAGCTACAGAAGCAGCTACAGAAGAATGAACATCACCTTTCAGCTCCCCCTTAAGAAAAAGGCTGTAAACTCTCTGAGGTGGGAGTTGAGGCAGGTTAGTATAGGAAACAAGGAAGGCGGCTGAGACCTGGCAGAGAATATGACCAGCAGAAAACATGGCCAGCCAAGAACATGGCTGTGAGACCCCACCCAGAAACCTCCTGAGGGATCCTGCGATACCCTGGCCATGAGATCCCATTTGGAACTCTTTCCTGGGTCAAAGAGAAGTCCTAGATAACCCCAAACAGACCACCTCATTGGGCCCCTGAGAGTTTACAGGCAGGGATTGTCATGCAACCAATCAGAATAGCAAACAGCTGGGGCCCCTCCCCAACATTATGAAAGGGGAGGAGTAAAGGTTTTAAAAAGGCCTAACCTGGGGCCCCATGTGCGCATCTCTCCCAGCAGCATGCCTGAAATCTACGTCTCAGATTGTTTACCGTTTTTCTTTTCTTGTTTCTTAATAAACACTTTAATACCTTGTCTACCCTTTAAAAAAAAGAACAAAAGACTTAAATAAATAGACATTTTCCCAAAAAGGAAATATAAATGGTGAAAAACACATGAAAAAATATTCAATATCACTCGCTATTAGGGAAATACAAATCAATACTACAATGAGCTATTATCTCACACCTCATAGAATGGCCATTATTAAAAATTCAGAAAACAGTAAGTGCTGGAGAGATTGTGGAGAAATAAGACATTCTTTCACTTGGTAGGAATGTAGAATGTTGCAACCTCTGTGGTAGACAGTTTGGTGATTTCTCAGGAATTTAATATAGAACTGCCATATGATCTGGCAATCTGTCTGCTAGGAATATGTCTAGAAGAATTGAAAACAGAGACACAAACAGAATTTGCACACCAGTGGTCATGGTGACATTATTCACAATTGCCAAAAGATGGAAACAACCAGTGTCCATCAACTGATGAGTGGATAAACAAAATGTGCTAAATACATATGATGGAATACTATGCTGCTCTAAGAAGAAATGAAATTGGGATACATGACAACATGGATGAACCTTGAGGACATTATACTAAGTGAAATAAGCCAGACACAAAAGGACAAATATTCTATGGTCTCACTAATATGAACTAAATACAAAGAATAAACACATTACTAGGAGACAGGATGAGGGCTAAGAAGGGGTACTGATGCTTAATGTGTGTAGAATTTACAGGAGCTTGACTATAAAAGTGTGGAAATGGATAGAGTTTTTGGTAGCACATTATCGTGAGTATATCTAACATGACTGGTTTATAAATGGGATTGTGGCTGAAAGGGGTAGTCTAGGGATGTAAATGTCAATTGGAAGAAAGCTAGAGAATAATCTGGGGACTGAATAACTTAGTGAACCCGGAGGTGGATGAAGATTGTGGTTAATAGTAGAAATACAAGAATGTTCTTCTATGAACTAGAACAAATGTATGTCACTACTACAAGGTGGTAAGAACATAGGACTGTATGGGAAAAATACAGTTAATGTAACTTATGGACTATAGTTAACAGCAATATTGTAATATTCTTGTATCAGTACCAACGAAGGTACTGTATCAATAATAATAGGAGGGTCAATAATAGGAGGGTATGGGATTTTTTTGCTTGGACTAAGGCAAGCATTAAAAATTTTACTGATGTAAAATGGCCTATACTGTATGGGAAAGAGTGTGGTCTACAATGTGAACTATGGTCCATGCTTAGTGGCAAAGCCCCAGGATGTGTATATCCATTGCAGGTGATGTGCCACATTAATGAAAGATGTTTATGTGGGAGGTTGTGGGAGGTGGGGCATATGGGAATCCCTATAATTATTGTGTAACATTTATGTAATCTAAGTATCTTTTAAAAAATAAAAAAATTATTAATAAAAAAAAATTTACTGAAGTGATTACTGCATATATCTGTGATAAAAGTGAGAGCCACTGAATATATACATTGGAAAGATTGTACAAGGCATGGGACTGTATAACAGAGTTGTATTAGTCAGCCAAAGGGGTCCTAATGTGAAATACCAAAAATGGGTTGGTCTTTATAAAGGCTATTTATTTGGGTAGAAGTCCACAGTTACCAGGCCAGAAAGCATAAGTTTCTTCTCTCACCAAAGTCCATTGCCATGTGTTGGAGCAAGACAGCTGCCGACGTTTGCCAGGGTTCAGGCTTCTGGGGTTCCTCTCTTCCCTAGGCTGCGTTTCTTTCCAGGCTTAGCTCCTGTTTCCTCCACAAGGTCAGCTGTAGACCATCAGGCGAACGGCTTGCTTCTCTTCTCCTGGGGTCTTCTCTCCAATATCAAAACTGCTTCTCAAAAAAACCTGCTTCCTCTGTCCTTTGTCTTGCCTTTTATATTCGATTCCCCACCCACCAAGGGGTGGGGCTCAATGCCCTACTGACGTGGCTCAGTCAACACCCTAATCATAACTTAATCATGCCCAGATTAACAGATCAGTTTACAAGCATGATCCAGTTATATTTTTGGAATTCATAATTACATCAAACTGCCCAACTGCAACAACAGTGAACCATGTGGTGGAAGATGGACTGTGGTTTAGAGTACAAATATGAGAGTGTTCTCTCATGTACTATAACAAATGTAAAATACTAGTACATGGTGTTAATATTAGGGAATGTATGGAAAATGTATACCAAATGTAAACTATGGACCATGGTTAGTGGTAATAGTCTGATGATGTTCTTTCATAATCTGTAACAAATGTTCCACAACAATGAAAGGTGTTGATGGAGGGGTGATGTATGGGAATTCTGCACATTATTTGTGATTGTTTTTTGTAGGAGGTCAAACATTTTTTTCATTTTAAAAATAATTTATAGAAGAATATCATTCATACATGAACATAAATAAACAAGTGTACAGTAAAAGTTGTGAAATTACAAAACAATCATGCATAACATCACACATGGCTCCCATACATCACCCCACCACAAATACCTTGCATTGTTGTGAAACATTTGTAGCAAATTAGGAAAGAGCATCGTCAAAGTATTACTACTAACTATAGTTTGTATCTTACATTTAGTGTATCTTCCTGCCATCCCACCCTATTATTTTTTGTTGTTGTTCATAAACCATATAATTTGTTTAAAATGTACAATCAATGTCATTTGGTATAATCACCGAGTTGTGCATTCATCACTTCAATCAATATCAGAGTATTTTCATTACTCCAAGAAAAAAAAAACACAAAAAAACAAATAAACCACTATCATACCCATATGTTAGTGCTACTAATTACAAACCCTATGATGTGCTTTTACCATTTCTATTCATTTCCAAACAGTTACAAAAAACGTTCTACCAATTCTGCACAGATTAAAACTCAGCTTTCAATTCTCTAACCACATTCTGTTCTCTGGTGACTTATATTATACCTATTAACTCCACAAGATTGCTCATTATATTAAACTCATGATAGCGAAATCATATAATATTTGTCCTTTTGTGCCTGGCTTGCTTTAATCAACATAATGTCCTCCAGGTTTTTCCATGTTTTAATATGCTTCATCACTTCATTTCTTCTTATAGCTGAATAATACTCCGTCATGTATATATCCACAGTTTGTTTATCCATTCATCAGTTGATGGACATCTGGGTTGTTTCCATCTTTTGACAATTGTGAATAATGTCACTATAAACATCAGTGTGCAGATGTCTGTTCTTGTCACTGCTCTCAGTTCTTCTGGGTATATTACCTAGTGTATATTATTGCCAGGTCACATGGTAGATCTATATCTAACTTCCTTAGAAACCACCAAACAGACTGCCATAGTCGCTGTACCATTCTCCATTCCCAACAAAAGGGAATAAGCATTCCTATCTCTCCACATCCTCTCCAACTCTTGTAGTGTTCTGTTTTGTTAATAGTGGCCATTCTAGTAGGTGGGAAATGATAACCCATCGCAGCTTTGATTTGCATTTCCCTAATAACCTGTGATGTTTAACATTTTTTCATGGGTTTTTCATCATTTGTATTTCTTCTTTAGAAAAATTTTTATTCGGGTCTTTTGCCCATTTTTTAATTGGGCCATTTGTCTTTTTACAGTTGAGTTGTAGGATCTCTTTACATATCATGGATATTAGACCCTTATCAGGTGTGTGATTTCCAAATATTTTTTCCCATTGAGTAGGTTGTCTTTGCATCCTCTTCACAAAGTCCTTTGAGGTGCAGAAGTGCTTAATTTTTAGGAGGTCCCATTTATCTAATTTTTCTTTAGTACTCATGCTTTGGGTGTAAAGTTTAATAGACCCCCACTTACTACAAGGTCTTGTAGATGTTTCCCTATGTTATCTTCTAGGAGTTTTATGGTCCTGGCTTTTATGTTTAGGTCTTTGATCCATTTGCAGTTGATTCTTGTATAAGGAATAAGATAGGGGTCCTCTTTCCTTTTGGTTATGTATATCCATTTCTCCCAGCACCATTAGTTGAAGAAATGGTTCTGTCCAGAAAAGTGGACTTGGTAGGCTTATCAAAAATGGCTTGTCCATAGAGTTGAGGGTTTATTTCTGAACTCTCAGTTCAATTCCATCGATCAATGTGTCTTTCTTTAGACAAATACCATGCTGTTTTGACCACTGTAGCTTTATAACATACTTCAAGGTCAGGCAGCATGAGCCCTCCGACTTTGCTCTTCATTTTAAGGAAGTTTTTGGCTATTCAGGACCACTTTCCCATCCAAATAAATTTGGAAATGGACTTTTCTATTTCTGTAAACTAGGATGTTGGAATTTTGATTGGTATTGCATTGAATTGATAAATCAATATGCATAGAATTGACACCTTCACTATGTTTAGTCTTCCAATCTGTGAACATGGAATGCCCTTCCATTTGTTTAGGTCTTCTTTGATTTTTTAGCAGTGTTTTGTAGTTTTCTGAATAGGGGTCCTTTACATTACTGGTTAAATTAATTCCTAGATAATTGAGTTTTTTGTTGCTATTGTAAATGGAATTTTTTAAAATTTCCTCCTCAGCTTGCTCATTACTAGTGTATAGAAACACTACTGATTTTTGCGTGTTGATCTTGCATCCTGCCACTTTGCTGAACTCATTTATTAGCTTAAGTAGCTTTGTTGTAGACATTTCAGAATTTTCTAAATATAGGATCATGTCATCTGTGAACAGCGAGTTTTATTTCCTCTTTTCCAATTTGGATGCTTTATTTTTCCCTTGCCTAATTTCTCTAGCTAGAACTTCTAGCAAAATGTTGAATCACAATGGTGACAATGGGCATTTTTGTCTTTTTCCTGATCTTAGAAGGAAAGCTTTCAACTTCTCCCCATTGAGTATGATGTTGGCTGTGGCATTTTCATATATGCCCTTTAATATGTTGAGTAACTTTCCTTCTATACCTATCGTTTGCAGTGTTTTTATCAAGAAAGGATGATGAATTTTGTCAATGCCTTTTCTGCATCAGTCGAGAGGATCATATGGTTTTTCCCCTTCGTTTTGTTAATGTGCTGTATTACATTAATTGATTTTCTTATGTTAAACCACCTTTGCATATCAGGAATAAAACCCACTTGATCATGATGTATAGTTTTTTTTATGTGCTGTTTGATTCGATTTGCAAATATTTTGTTGAAAATTTTTAAATCTATGTTCATTAGAAAGATTGGTCTGTAATTTTCTTTTCTTGTAGTATCTTTATCTGGCTTTGGTACTAGGGTGATGTTGGCTTCATAAAATGTGTTAGGTAATTTTCCCTCTTTTCCAATTTTTGGAAGAGTTTAAATAGGATTGGTATTAATTCTTTTCAAAATGTTTGGTAGAATTCACCCGTGAAGCCATATGTTCCTGGCAGAATCTTATTTAGAAGATTTTTGATGACTGATTCAATCTCCTTGCTTGTCATTGGTTTATTGAGTTCCTGTATTTCTTATAGAGTCAATGTGTAGGTTGCTTGTGCATTTCTAGGACTTTGTCCATTTCATCTAGGTTAACTAAATTGTTGGCATACAGTTTCTCATAATATCCTCTTATGATCCTTTTTATGTCTGTGGGGTCAGTCATAATGTCCACCCTTTCCATCTTGATTTTATTCATTTGCATCTTCTCTCTTTTTTTCTTTGTTGTTTTAGTAAGGGTTTGTCAATTTTACTGATTTTCTCAAAGAACCAGCTTTTGGTTTTGTTGATTTTCTTTCTTTCTTTCTTTCTTTTTGTTCTCAATTTCATTTATTTCTGCTTAATCTTTGTTATTTCTTTCTTTTGCTGGTTTTGGAGTTGGTTTGCTGTTCTGTCTCTAGTTTCTCCAGTTGATCAGTTAGATTTTTCATTTTAGCTCTTTCTTATTTTTTAATATAGGCATTTAGGGATATAAATTTCCCTTTCAGCACTGCCTTCACTGTATCTCATAAGTTTTGATAAGTTGTGTTCTTGTTTTCATTCATCTCAAGATATCTACTAATTTCTCTTGCAATTTCTTCTTTGACCCACTGATTGTTTAAGTGTGTTGTTTAGCCTCCATATACTTGCAAAATTTCCCCTTTCCGGCCTATTCATTTCCAGCTCCATTCGGTTATGATCAGAGAAGGTGCTTTGTATAATTTCAATCCTTTTGAATTTATTGAGAGCTCTATTGTGGCCCAACATGTGGTCTATCCTGGAGAAAGATCCATGAGCACTTGAGGAGAATGTATAACCTGCTGATTTTGTGTGCAATGTTCTTTGATTAATATGTAATGACTTTCTGCATCTCTTATTACTTTTTTTGCATTTACAGTCTGTTTGGTCTGACACCAGTATAGCTACCCCTGCTCTGTTTTGGTTACTATTTGCATGAAATATCCTTTTCCTACCTTTCACTTTCAGTCTATTTGCATCCCTGGGTCTAAGGTGAGCCTCTTGCAGACAGCATAGGGATGGCTCATGTTTTCTTATCCATTCTGTCAGCCTATTTCTTTTTTTTTATAGTTTTGACTCTTGTGTTTCAGTCTTTCATCTATTTACAGTTAATTAGAAAAAAATTTTTTACAATCAATGGTATTTGCTATAATCACATATTTGTGCATTCATCACTTCAATCATTCTTAGAGCACTTTCATTATCCCAATAATAACAATAAACAACAAACAAACTCATCACCTCTCAATCTCTCTATGCTTCCCCTGCTGTACATAGCTGCTATTCTTTTTCCTTCTCTCCAGTATATTTGTTTTTTTTTTTTTTTTTTTAAAGATTTTTTATTTATTTATTCATTTATCCCCCCTTGCTGCTTGCGCTCGCCGGGTCAGCCAACCACGCCGTGCGGGCGGGCTTGCCTTCACCAGGAGGCCCCGGGGAATCGAACCCGGGGCCTCCCATATGGTAAACGGGAGCCCTACTGATTGAGCCACAGCTGCTTCCCTCCAGTATATTTGTATTTATATTTTGTAAAAACAGTCTTATATATGAAATATCACCCATACTTGTGTTTTACCTAATTTTACTATCATATACAGTCCCAAGTTATGTTTTTAGCTTTCCTTCTAGTAATATACGTGACTTTAGACTTTCCCTTTCAACCACTGTCATACCCATATAATAGCTCTGCTAGTTACAAACATCATGATATGCTTTCACCATTTCTATTCATTTCCAAAGATTTACAAACAATCTTTTTTTAACAATCCTGTACAGATTAACTCTCAGCTTTCCATTCTCTACCCTCCTTCTATTTTCTGGTGACCTTTATTCTAATTATTAACTCCATGAGTTTACATAATATATTTAATTCATAATATCACAATCATGCAGTATTTGTCCTTTTGTGTCTGGCTTGCTTCACTCAACATAATGTCGTCCAGGTTCATCCATATTGTCATATGCTTCACGACTTCATTTCTTCTTACAGCTGCATAATATTCCATCGTGTGTATACACCACAATTTGTTCATCCATTCCTCAGTTGATGGACACCTGAGTTGTTTCCAACTTTTAGCAATAATGAATAATGCCGCTATGAACATCGATGTGCAGATGACTGTGTCTCTGCTCTCGGTTCTTCTGGGTATACACCTAGTAATGGTTTTGCCAGGTCCCATGGCAAGTCTATATTCAAATTCCTTAGGAACTGCCAAACAGTCCTCCCCAGTGGCTGTACCATTCTACATTCCCACCAACAGTGAATAAGCATTCCTATCTCTCCACATCCTCTCCAACATTTACTGTTTTCTGGCTTTTTAATAGTGGTCAGTCTAATAGATGTGAAATGATAGCCTATTTCTTTTGATTGGGGAGTTTAAGCCAATAAACTCAATGTTATTGATGTAAAGGCATTACTTACTTCAGCCATCTTATACTTTAGCTTTCATATGTCATATCTTATTTTTGTCAATCTTTTTACCTTTTTGGTTACCCTTTCTGATATTCTTCACTTCTACAATCTCCTCCAAGCCTTTCTCTCTTCTCTTTTCTTTTCTGGCTGTAGGACTCCCTTTAGTGTTTCATGCAGAGTTGGATTCTTGTGTACAAACTCTCTTAATTCCTATTTATCTGTGAATATTTTAAACTCACCATTATATTTGAAGGACAGTTTTGCTGGACAGAGAATTCTTGGCTGGCAGTTTTTCTCTTTCAGTACCATAATTATATCATACCACTGCCTTCATGCCTCCATGGTTTTTGAAGAGAAATCTGCTCTAAGTCTTATTGGACATCCCTTTTATGTGATGTTTCACTTTTCCCTTACTTCTTTCAGAATTTTCTCTTTCTCTTTGGCACATGGCATTCTGCATATTATGTGTCTTGGGGTAGGTCTATTTGGATTTATTCTATTTGGAGTATGCTGTGTTTCCTGTACACATATATTCATGTCTTTCATGAGAGTTGGGAAATTTTCAGCCATTGCTTCTTCAAATACTCTTTTCAGCAACCTGAGGAGGACGTCAGAAAAATTCCATTTATAATAGCAACAGAAGAATCAAATATTTAGGAATAAAGTTAACCAAAGATATAAAGAACCTGTATTCAGAAAACTACAAAACATTCCCTTCCCTTCTCTTTATGGAACTCCTGTAACATATATGTTGGTGCACTTCATGTTATCATTTAACTCCCTGAGCCCCTGCTCATTTTTTCCCATTCTTTTCTCTCCCTGTTCTCTTTTCAATTTCAGTTGTTCTTTCCTCTACATTGCTGCTTCTTTCTTCCATGATTCCAAATATGCTGTTGTGTGACTATTGTATTTTTTAAAGATTTATTTATTTATCACCCCCCCCACCGTTGTTTTGTACTCACTGTCTGCTCTCTGTGTGTTCTTCTGTGTCTGCTTGTCTTCTCTTTAGGCAGCACCAGGAACTGATCCTGGGACCTTCCAAAGTAGAAGAGAGGCACTCAATTTTCTTGCACCACCTCAGCTCCCTGGTCTGCTACATCTCTTATTGTCTCTCCTCTGTGCCTCTTTTTGTTGCATCATCTTGCTGCACCAGCTCTCCGTACAGACCAGCACTCCTGCACAGACTAGCATTCCTGCATGGGCCAGCACTCCATGTGGGCCAGCTCTCTGCTCGGACCAGCTTGCCACATGGGCCAGCTTGTTTTTCACCAGGAGTCCCCAGGAATCAAACCCTGGGCTTCCTATATGGTAGATGGGAGCCCAATCGCTTGAGCCACATCCATTTCCCACTCTATTGTTTGTTTGCTTTTTAATCCCCCCTTTGCTGCTTGTGCTCGCTGTGTCCATTTGCTTTTGCGTTTTTCTGTGTCTGCTGGTCTCCCTTTGTTGCATCAGCTCACCGTGCTGCCGCTGGCTTGCCTTCACCAGGAGGCCCCAGGAATCGAACCCGGGGCATCTCATATGGTAAACGGGAGCCCTACCAATTGAGCCACAGCCGCTTCCCTCTATTGTATTTTAAATCTCACTTAATATGTCTTTTAGTTCCATAAGCTCTGTTATTTTTCTAGCCAAGATTTCAAATTTTTCTTTTTGCCCACTCAAGTGTCTTCTTAATTTCTTTTATTTCTTTAGCCATGCTGTCCTTAAACCCCATGATTTGAATTTGGAGATTTGTATGATTCTCCTTGATTAGCTGTTTCAAGTCTTGTGTCTTATCTGGAGCTTTGATTTTTTTTTCCTTTACCTGAGTCATAGCTTCCTTTTTATTTGTATGGTTTGTAATTTTTGGCTGATGTCTAGGCATCTGATTCTGATGCTGGGTTTACTCTGATGTTCAGTTTCTCTCTCTTGCCTAGGGATTTACTGTTAAGTAGCTGTTATGCCACCACTGTTCTTTAACAATTGGTTCAACTTGTTCTGGATATCTAAGATTGCCCCTGTTTAACTGCTCAAACAAGGATACAGTAATGGGGATCAGGCCAGTTTCTAAGGGCCTTGGAGAGGGTAGCAGTAAAGGCACCCACTTGCCTCTTTTATTATTAATTTTCCCTTTTCATTCACTTTTCTGGTCTGACCAGCAGATGGTGCTCTTTGGCAGACCTCTCAGCCCAGACTCCAAGTGCTAAGGGTAATGCATTCACTTTAGCTCCTCGGTGGGAAGGCAGTGCAGAAGAAATGTCCTTAGGCCTGGCCAAGCCTCACAAAATTTCTCAGAAGCTGGTCTCCACCCTTGGCCAGTGTATCCTCACTCCTCTGCCTCCTCAACAACCAGCCTCAGGCAGTAGGGAGATTGTTTGAGAAGATAAATTATCTTTAGTTCCCTGAGGGCTCTCAGTGCAAACAATTTTGATATCCTACCCCTCCAATGTAGCAGACTAAGTTCTGGACAAAATATTAATTTGCTGTAGGCTGTATCCCTCCCTCAACCTTTCTTAGGGAAGAGGACCCCTGCAATCCCATTAGTCCTCAGTTGCTGCAGTCCACAGACTGCTATTTACTCCACAGTTGGAGGGATGAGTGCCTACTGTGGCATTTGCTGCTCTACTCACAGGATTTTTCAGCCAACTGAGACTCCTTTCCTTTGCCCTTCTCTTTTCTGGATGATGCCTTGCCTTCTGGTGTCCTGAGCCCCAGAGCAGTCTCCTCCCATCCTCTAGCTACTGTTTCTGGGAAAGAAGCGGTCCCTCCACGTCTTTAATCCTCTATCTTCTGCATGATAGTTTTGTAAGCTCAAAATTTCTCATATATACTTACAAAAAGAAACCTCCCAAAGATGAAAAGCCCAGGACCAGATGGCTTCTTAGGTAAATTCTACTAATCATTCAAAAACAATTTAATACCAATCTTGCTCAAGGTCTTCCAAAAAATTGAATGGAAGGAACACTACCAAACCCATTCTATGAAGCCAACATCACCCTAATACCAGAACCAGATAAAAAAAACTATGAAAAAAGAAAATTTCTGATGAATTTCTCTAATGAATATAGATGCAAAAATCCTTAACAAAATACTTGCAAACTCAATCCAACAGCACATTAAAATAATTATACACCACGATCAAGTGGGTTTTATCCCAGGTATGCAAGGGTGGCTCAACACAAGAAAATCAATTAGTGTTATAAACCATACTAATAAATTGAAGAAGAAAAATCACATGATTCTCTCAATTGATGCAGAATAGGCATTTGACAAAATACAGCATCCTTTCTTGATAAAAAAAAAAAAAATCCAAAAGATAGGAATAGAAGGAAGATTTCTCAACATGGTAAAATGATATATGAAAATCCCACAGCTAGCATTGAAAGAATGAAAGCTTTTCTACTGAGATTGGGAACAAGACAGGGAGGCCCAGTGTCACAACTCTTATTTAATATGGTGCTATTAGTTCTAGCTAGAGCAATTAGGCAAGAAAAAGAAATAAAAGGCATCCCAATAGGAAAAGGAAGAAGTAAAACTGTTGCTATTTGCAGATAATATGATCCCATATCTAGAAAATCCTGAAAAATCCACAGCAAAGCTACTAGAACTAATAGATGAATACAGCAAAGTGGCAGGATACAAGATTAATACGCAAAATTCAGTACCTTTTCTATACACTGCTGATGAGCAATCAGAGGAGAAAGTCAGAAAAAATTATATAAATTCCATTTATAATAGTGACTAAAAGAATCAAATATTTAAGAATAAACTTAACCAAGGACATGTAACTGTATTCAGAAAACTACAAAACATTGCTAAAAGAAACCAAGCAGATCTAAATCAATAGAAGGACATTCTGTGTTCATGAATTGGAAGTCTAAATATCATTAAGATGTCAATTCTATCCAAACTGATTTAAAGATTCAGTACAATCCCAATAAAACTTCCAACAGCTTATTTTTCATAAATGGAAAAGCCAATTATCATATTTATTTGGAAGGGTAATGGGCTCCAAGTAGCTAAAAATGTCTTTAAAAAAGACAGGGAAGCGGATGTGGCTCAAGCGATTGAGCTCCCACCTACCACATGGGAGATCCCAGGTTCAGTTCCCGGTGTCTCCTAAAGAAGAAAAGCAAGACACTGAGCTGACACGATGGGCTGGCTCAGCGAGCTGATGCAACAAGATGACACAACAAAGAGACACAAGGAGGAAAACACAATGACAGACACAAAAAGGCAGGGAGTGGAGGTGGCTCAAGTGATTAGGCACCTCCCTCCCAAATGGGAGGTCCCTGGTTTGAGTTCCAGTACCTCCTAAAAAGAAGACGAGCAGACAAAATACAGATTCAGTGAGCACAAATGAGGGAGGGGAGGGAGAAATAAATAGATAAATCTTTAAAAAGATACTTTAAATTTTTTTTTTAAAAAAAGAAGGACATTGGAGGACTCTCTCTTTCTGACTTTAAACCATATTTCTTAGCCACAGTGGTAAAAACAGCATGTCACTGGCATAAAGTTAGACATATTGACCAATGGAATTGAATTGAGAATTCAGAAATGGACCCTCATATCTATGGTTAAGTGATTTCTGACAAGGCTGTCAAGCCTACCCAGCTGGGCCAGAACAGACAATTCAACAAATGTTGCTGGGAGTACTGGATATTCATATCCAAAAGAAAGAAAGAGGTCCTCTATCTCACATCTTATACAAAAATTGACTCAAGATGGATCAAGGACCTAAATATATAAGCTACAACCATGAAACTCCTAGAAGAAAATGTAGGGAATCATCTTCAAGATCTTGTGGTAGGTGGTGGTTTCTTGGACCTTACACCCAAAGCATAAACAAAGAAAGAAAAAAAATAGATAAATGGGACTGCCTCAAAATTAAACACTTTTGTATTTCAAACGATTTTGTTAAGACGATGAAAAGGCAGCCAACCTAATGGGAAAAATCTTCAGAAACCATATATCTGACAAGGGTTTGACTTCCATGTTATATAAAGAGATCACACACTTTTTTTTTTAAACAAATCAATTTTATTGATACATAATAATAATGCATACAGTTCATCCAAAATGTACAATCATTGGCATTTGGTATAATCACATAGTTGTACATTCATCACTTCAATCATTATCAGAGCATTTTCAATACTTCAGTCCTGATAATAATAAATAATAAACAGACAAACAAACAGGAAAATTCTCCACCTCTCAATCTTTCTATGCCTCCCCCACTGCACACAGCTGCCATTTCTGGCTATTCTTGCAAAATTATTTACTTATTTATCTACTTATTTATTCATTTATTAAGCAGTTTTATTGAGATGTAGTCACACATCATACAATCCATCTAATGTATATAATAAATGGCTCCCAGTATAATCACAATGTTGTGTATACATCATCACTAAAATTTTTAGAATTATTTCATTACTCCAAAAAGAAAAACTCCACACCCCTTAGTATGCTTTCCCTAGCCCTACATAACCACCACTCAAATTTCATCTTTATAAATTGATTTATACTCACATTTTATATAAATGGAATCATATATTATGTTATACAATATATTGAGTTCATAGTAATGCTATCACACAGTATTTGTCCTTTTTGTGTCTGGCTTGCTTCACTTAACATAATGTCCTTCAGGTTCATCCATGTTGTCATATGCTTTATGACTTCATTTCTTCTTACAGATGCATAATGTTCCATCGTGTGAATACACAACAGTTTGTTTATCCATTCTTCAGTTGATGGACACCTGGGTTGTTTCCAACTTTTGGCAATCGTGAATAACACCGCTATGAACATCTGTGTACAGATGTCTATTCGTGTTACTGCTCTCAGTTCTTCTGGGTATATACCCAGTAGTGGTATTGCCAGGTCATGTGGCAAATCTATACTCAACTTCTTTAGGAACTGCCAAACAGTCCTCCACAGTGGTTGTACCATTCTGCATTCCCACCAACAGTGAATAAGCATTCCTATCTCTCCACATCCTCTCCAACACTTGTAGTTCTGTCTTTTTAATAGTGGCCATTCCGATAGGTGTGACATGATATCTCATTGTAGTTTTAATTTGCATTTCCCTAGTCACTAGTGATGTTAAACATTTTTTCGTGTGTGTGTGTGTGTGTGTGTTTTCCATGTGTATTTCTTCTTTGGACAGATGTCTATTCAAGTTTTTTGCCCATTTTTTGTTGGGTAGTTTGTCTTTTTATTGTTGAGTTGTAGCATCTCTTTATATATCATGGACATTAAACCCTTATCGGATATGTGATTTCCAAATATTTTCTCCCATTGGCGATCACACAACTTAATGACAAAATGATATTACCCAATTAAAAAAGAGTTGAATAGGCATTTTAATGAAGAGAAAATACAAATGGCCAAAAGGCACATGAAAATGCTCAACATCACTAGCTCTTAGGTAAATGCAGATCAAAACTACAGTGCAATACCATTTCATACCTTATAGAATTGATAGTATATATATATATATATAAAACAGAAAAGAACAAGTGCTGGAGAGGATGTGAAGAAATAAGAACACTCCTTCACTGCTGGTGCGAATGTAGAATGGTGCAGCCTCTGTGGAAGACAGTTTGGCCTTACCTCAAGGGGCTGAATACAGAACTACTGTACCATCAAGCAATCCCATTACTAGAATATATTCAGAAGAACTGAAAGCAAGGATGTGAACTGACATTTGCACACCAATAATCATAGCAGCATTATTCATAATTGTTAAAATATGGAACCAGCCCAAGTGTCCATCAGCCAATGAATGGATAAACAAATGCAGTATTTACATACAATGGACTACTATTCAGCCGTAAGAAGAAATGAAATCAGGATGCATATGACCACATGGATGAAACTTTGAGGATGTTATGTTGAGTGAAATAAGCCAGACAGAAAAGGACAAATATTGTATGGTCTCACTAATATGGACTAAATACAACGAGTAAAAACTAATGGAGATAAACTCTGGACTGTAGGTTAATAAGGAATAGAATGTGGGTTGAGAATGGGAGCTGATGCTAAATGTATCTAGAATTTTTAATAAAGTTTTTTGTAAAATTGTGGAAATGAATAGAATTGATGGTAACACATTATAGCGAGTAAAACTAACACTGCTGATTTATAAATGAGATTGTGGCTAAAAGAGGAAGTCTGTGGATGTAAATGTCAATTGAAAGGAAACTATTGTGCAATTTAGGTTATGTATAACAGTGATTTCCATGGTGAATGAATATTGTGGTTAATAGTATAAATATAAGAATGTTCTTCTTTTACAAAATGTTAAGAATATGGTGATACATGGTAACATTACACCTAATGTAACTTATGGACAATAGTTAACAGTAATATTGTAATATTTTTGCAGCAATGGCAAAGAAGATATTATATAAATTCTAAAAGATAACCATGGGGAGCATAAAGGGGGATGAAATTTTTCCTTTTGGAGTAATGAAAATGTTCTAAAACTGACTGAGGTAATGACAGCACAACGTTGTGATGATAATGAAAGCCCTGAGTGTACACTTTGAATGGACTGTAGAAAACATGGGGCTGTGTAATACTGGGAATCCAGTGGTGGAAGATGGACTGTGGTTAACAGGACAAATATGAGAATATTTTCTTACAAACTATAACAAATTTATAATACTAATACAGGGTGTTAATAATCTGGTGGGTTGGAGGAAATATACTAAATGTAAGATATGAGCTATTCTTAGTAATATTTTGATGATGCTTTTTCATAGTTTGTAACAAATGTTTCACAATAATGCAAGATGTTGGTGGTGGGGTGATGAATGGGAGCCCTGAATGATGATATGCATGTTTGTTTTGTAAGTTCACAACTTTTACTATACACTTATTGTCTATGTATGTTCATATATGAATGATATGCTTCAATAAAATTTTATTTAAAAACTATTAAAAAGGACAAAGAAGGGCACTGTTGATTGATAAGAGGGTCAATTCATGAAGACAATATAAAGATTACAAACATATATATACCTAACAAAAGAGCCCATGTATATATAAATCACACGTGGACAGATATAAAGAGAGAAACACAAAGTTCTACATTGATAGTAGGAAACATACCACATTATGGAGAGAAAATCTAGTCAGAAAATCAATACAGAAACAGAGGACTTGAACAATACTATAACCAATTAGACCTAGAAGACACACATTGAACAATTTATCCAACAGCAGCAGAATATGCATTCTTTTTTTTTTTTTTTTATTGTGGGTAAAAATCAAAATTTTCACAATACATACCAATATTTGCAAAATGATATATAAATATATATGCATATATGTGCATTTGCTTACAAAAATGTTATTTATGTATATATATAAATATATTTTAAGAGGTGCTTAGATACCCAAAATATTACACGGAAGCCACTGGGATTCCCATGTTGCCCACCTCCCAAGTCACCTGGCGAGGAGACAACAATGGGCAGTGGCCATCCCAGGGAATGGAGAGGGCCTGCATCTGCAGGCAGGATCATCCCACCCACCATATCCATGGGATATAAGCCCTCTCTCACTTGGAGGTGGAGTGGACATCACCATCCCAGTCCCCTCAGGATTAGGGGAAGAACTATGGACTAGAGTGGACTTGATGGTATTCTGTTGTTCACATATGGTGATTCTAGCAATGGAAGAAATTATAACAATGAGGTGGCTCCAATGGCCACTAGACACTTTTGGGGCAGAGAGGGGACGAGCAGTTGAAATACAGGGGCTTCTTTGGGATTTGGAGGTTGTCCTGAGTACCTTTGTGGCAAAGGATGTAGGTCATTTTAAGTCAGCACACACCACTTGGAACTGTGTGGGAGAGAGTGTTGTCTACGGTGTGAACTGTGGTCTATGGTTGGTGGCAAGGCCCCAGGATGTGTAAGTCCATTGAGGGTGGTGGGCCACACTTGTGGGAGATGTTTGTATGCATTCTTTTAAAGTGCATAGTGGGAGAGAGTGTGGTCTACAGTGTGAACTGTGGTCTATGGTTGGTGGCAAGGCTCCAGGATGTGTAAGTTCATTGAGGGTGGTGGGCCACACTTGTGGGAGATGTTTGTGTGGGATGTGGTGGGAGGTGTGGGAGGTGGGCAACATGGGAATCCCAGTGGGTTCCATGTAATATTTTGGGTAATCTAAGCACCTCTTAAAATATATGTATATATATATATATATAAATAACAATTTTGTAAGCAAATACACATATATGCATATATATTTATATATCATTTTGCAAATGTTTGTATGTATTGTGAGAATTTTGATTTTTACCCACAATAAAAATAAATTAAAAAAATAAAATAAAATAAAGTGCACAGGCATCATTCTCTAGGATAGAACATACATTAGATCACAAACAATTCTCAAGAAATTTAAAAATATTGAAATCATACCAAGGATCTTCTCTGACTACAACAGAATGATGTTAGAAATCAATGACAGAGGGAAAACTGGCAAATTCACAAATATGAGGATATTAAAATACATTCTTCAATAACCAATGGGTCGAAGAAGCAATCACAGGAGAATTAGTACATATTTTAAGATGACTGAATTGAGAACACACTATAACTTATGAGATGCAATAAGACATTGCTCGGAGAGAAATTTAGAGCTGTAAATGCTTACATTAAAAAAGATCTCAGGGTGACGGATGTGGCTCAAGTGATTGGGCACCCATCTGCCATATGGAGGGACCTGGGTTCGATTACCGGGACCTCCTGGTAAAATAAAAATAGAAGGCATGCTGGCAAGCCACTGCCCGTGCAGTGAGCCAGGCCCCGCCGAGCCGCACAGCAAGATGATGACACAGCAAGATGATGAGGCAGCAAGGGAGAGACACAGGGGAGAGCCAAGACGAGACGTGCCGGTAACCAGGAACTGTGGTGGCATAGGTGGCAGAGTGCCTGTCTCCCACATTGGAGGTCCCTAGGATCGATCGAATCCCGGTGCAGACTGGAGGAGAAGGATGACAAAAGAAGGCAGGAACCAGACACAGGATCACCCAGTGAATGGACACAGACAGCAAGCAGGGGTGGGGTAAATAAAGTAATTAAATAAATCTTAAAAAAAAAAAAAAAAGATCTCAAATCAGTAACCTAACTTCACATATGGAAGAACTAGAAAAAAGCAATTTAAATTCAAAGTAGGCAAAAGGAAGGAATAATAAAGATAAGAGCAGAGATAAATGAAATAGATCAAAGAAAGACAGTAGAGAGAAACAAGTTGGTTATTTGAAAAGAGCAATAAAATTTATAAACCTTTAAAGACTGACCAAAAAAAAAAAACAAAAAAAAAAAAAAAAAAAAAGAGGGCACAATAACAAAATTCAGAAACGAAGGAGGGGCATTACTACAAACCTTATGGAAATTAAAGGGATTATAGGAGGTTATTGTGAACAATTGTATACCATCAAGTTAGATAACCTAGCTGAAATGGACAAATTCAAAGAAACATAGAAATAATCTAAACTTACTCATGAAGAAATAGAAGATCTCCATAAACTTATAACCTTAACTAATAACAAAGCCAGATAAAGATATCACAAGAAAAGAAAATTACAGACAAATATTCTTTATGAATATAGATACAAAAATCTTCAACAAAATACTAGGAACAAAGTCCTACAGTGCACTAATGGATTATACTCCATGAAAAGTGGGATTTACATCAGGAATGCAAGAGTGGCTCAACACAAGAATCTCAGTAAATGTAATACAACACATTAATAGAATGAAAGGACAAAACCGTATTGTGACAGTTTGAAGCTGGGTGAAACCCAGAAAATCATATTCTTAAAGCTAATCCATTTCTGTGCATGTAAAGCTATTGTAGATGGGAATTTTTGATTAAAGTATCTCAGTTCAGGGCCGTTGATTAGATTGCACAACCCAGGGTGGGTCCTACTCCCCTTACTGGAGTCCTTTATAAAACAGAGGAATAAAAAGCTGCAGACACAGAAAAATAAAGTGGCAGATACAGAGAGAAGACTCCAGAAGTTGAAATTAATGAACCAGGAGAGAGAAAAGCCACAGAAGGAGCAGCCAGAAGCTGAAGCAATGAGACCTGGAGGAGAGGGGAGAGATGAGCAGACACTGCCATGTGCTTGATCACCTACAGCTGAGCTCTGGGAGAAAGTGAGCCTAGAGAAGAAGGCAGAGACTGGCAAAGCTGCCATTGTGCCTTGCCATATGGTAGTACAGGGCCACCAGAAGCTGGTCCTCTGGGAGAAAAGCATCTCCTTATGAAGCCTAGATTTGGACATTCTCACAGCCTCAGAACTGTAAGTTTTTAACCTAATAAATTCTCATTATAAAAGCCAACCCATTGGTAGCCTTTAGCAAACAAAACACATATGATAATCTCAATTGATGCAGAAAAGGCATTTGACAAAATTCAATACCATTGTATTAGTCAGCCAAAGGGGTGCTAATGTGAAATACCAAAAATGGGTTGGTCTGTATAAAGTGTATTTATTTGGGGTAGAAGTCCACAGATACCAGGCCATAAAGCGTAAGTTTCTTCTCTCACCACAGTCCATTGCCACGTGTTGGAGCAAGACAGCTGCCGACGTTTGTCAGGGTTCAGGCTTCTTGGGTTCCTCTCTTCCCGGCACTGCGTTTCTCTCCCAGCTTAGCTCTTCTGGTTCCTCCACAAGGTCAGCTGTAGACGATCAGGTGAACAGCTCACTTCTCTTCTCCTGGGGACTTCTCTCCAACATCAAAACTCCAACATCAAAACTGCTTCTCAAAAACTGCTGCAGCTCTGTTCTTTGTGATGCGTTTTATATTTTCTTCCCCCACCCACCAAGGGGTGGGGCTCAAGCCCTACTGACATGGCCCAGTCAACGCCCTAATCATAACTTAATCATGCCCAGATTAACAGATCAGTTTACAAGCATGATCCAATTATATTTTTGGAATTCATAATTACATCAAATTGCCCAATGGCTACAACCATATTTAAATATATTTGTTAATCCAATCATTCTGTATCTTCCTAATAAACATCTTTTTAATTTTTTTATTAGAGAAGTTGTGAGTTTACAAAACAATCATGTATAACATACAGGATTCTCTTATGTGGCAGTTTAAAATTATTTTATTAATCCCCCCCCCCCAAAAAAAAAAAACTAATCCATTCCTGTGGGTGTGAGACCCTTTTGACTGGACTACATCAGTCAGTCGTGACTCAGGTTGAGTCTCCACCCTCTTGCTGGGTCCTATAATAATGGAGACACAAAATGAGAGACACAAAGGAAAAGGGAGACACCATATTATATTGATCCTATCATGTGAGTGAGAGGACTGCAGCAAAAGACAAGCCCCTGAGAGGCTCAAAAAGCTGAGGCCCAGGGAGAGATGAGCCACATGGTAGCTTGCAGCTGAACTTGGGGAGAAAGTGGAGCAGCTGAGACTGATAAAGGGGGCCTGGAAAGAGACAAGCCCTATGCCTGGTTGCCCACAGCTGAATTCTGGGAGACAGTAGATTCTGGAGGGGAAGGCAGAGACCTTGGCTGAGATCAGCAGGCATCTTGTTTCACCATGTGGCCAGACAACAGGATCAACAGTAGCTGGTTTTGATGAGAAAACACCTCTGATAGCACCTTGATTTGGACATTCCATAGCCTCAGAACTGTAAGCTTTTACCCCAAATAAATCCCCTTTATAAAAGCCAGCCATTTCTGATACTTTGCATCAGCAGCCCTTTAGCAAACTAAAACAGGTGCATAAATATTATAGTTACTTATTCTTGGAGAATTGGACCTTTTATTAAATATTATGTCCATCTTCTTCTCTTGTAAAAGCTTGGCATTTAAAATTTTATTTTGTCTGATATTAGTGTAGCTACTCCAGCACTTTTTTGGTTACTCTTCATATGGAATATCTTTTTCCAACCTTTCACTTTCAGCCTATTTGTGCCCTTGCTTCTAAGGTGAGTCTCTTGTAGACAGCATATAGATGGCTCATATTTTTTTATCCATTCTGCCAGTCTGTGTCTTTTGATTAGAGATTTCAATCCATTCAATGTTATTACTGTAAAGACATTATTTACATTGTCCATTTTATCCTTTGGATTTCTGGTTTAATATCTTACTATTGTTTGTCTTTTTACTCTTTTAGTTACCCTTACTAATCATCTTCATTTCTACAGTCTTCTCCAAGCCTCTCTATCCTCTCTTTTCCTTTCAGGCTGCAGCACTCCCTTTAGCATCTCTTGTAAGGCCAGTCTCATGGTGACAAACTTTCTCAGTTTCTGTTTATCTGTGAAAACTTCAAACTCACCATCATATTTGAAGGACAGTTTTGCCAGATAAAGAATTCTTGGCTGGCAGTTTTTTTTTTCAGTACTTTAAATATATCATAACACTGTCTTCTCACCTCCATGGTTTCTGATAAGAGGTTGGCACTTAATCTTTTTTTTTTTTTTTTTTTTTTTTTTTTTTTTAACCGGGAGGTCCCGGGGATCGAACCTGGGTCCTCCATATGGGAGATGGACGCCCAACCATTTGAGCCACATCCATCCCCCATGGCACTTAATCTTAATGAGCTTCTCTTGTATGTGATGCATTACTCTTGTCTCACTGCTTTCATAATCCTCTCTTTATCTCTGGTATTTGTCATTCTGTATAGTAGGTGTCTTGGTTTAATTCTATTCAGATTTATTCTGTTTAGGGTGTGTTGTCCTTCTTGGATATTGATATTTACATCTTTCATAAGGGTTGGGAAGTTTTTGGTTACTATTTCCTCAAATATTCTTTCTGCCCCTTTTCTGTTCTCTTCCCCTTCTGGAACACCAATAACACATATGTTTGTGGGTTTCATGCTGTCATTTAATTTCCCAAAACCCTGTTCAATTTTTTACATTCTTTTCTCTGGCTGTTCTTCTGTATTTTCAAGCTCAGATGCTCTGTCCTCTAACTTGCTTATCTGTTCTTCTGCCATTTCAAATCTGCTGTTATGTGCCTCTAATGTATTTTTGTACCAATAAGCCTTTATTTATTTGTTGTATTATCCCAGGGAAAAGAGGGGAAGGGGAAAGGTCAGCATGTGTTACAAAATGATAGAAGTGAAAGGAAGTACCCAGTACAAAAGCAACCATCAAATAAACATATCCCAGTGATGGGGTCACCAAAGCCAAGGTGGCTCAGTCACCTGCAATCAGGAATGAGGGGAAAGAATTAGGGAAAGAACAGACAGGTTCATACTTTCCTACCTTCCTTTTCTCCTCATAAATTCAAGATTCCACACAAAGCTTTGGTTTCTAGCAGTAAACATGGAGTTACATTCTTCCATCTCCTATTAAACAATCTTGGTCACTTTGACATTAGTTTATTGCACCTGCATAAAAGCTCCTGAGTGATTTGGATATACATTCATCTTCCCTTTCTTGATCTCTCACCCCCACTTTCTACATGGAAACTACCCCCCCCGTTTTTTCTCTCTATCATAGGTTTGATGATTAAGTAGATTTGGTCAACCCAAATACAGCAGTGTTAATCTTTTGAATTGAATCGCATCAAGGAATGGTTTTGACTCAGAAGATTGGGAATGAAGGATGGAGTGTTCCTAGATTCTTCAGGTTTTTTGTACAAATCATTGAAGAGTTGTGGAGATACCCCCAAAATTAATGTATGGGGGGTTGGGGAGGGGTAACTGGAAAGGGGCAATGTGGTACGTTTTCAGGACAGAATATCTAGTCCAAAATATGATATAGGGGAAGGGGAACACAAAAGAAATAATAGTTCAAGATTCCTGCTTCAAGAGGGAGCCCAAAATATATGTTTCAGATCCTTTTGCCTGGTGCAGAATGTCTTGTCAAAGATGCTTTGGCTATTTTTCTTTCAACACAGAAAAGAAGTTTGTAAACAATAAAAACCCAAAAAGAACACAGAGAAAGACCAACACATATTTACACCAACTAGGCCACCTAGCAATCACCAAACCAGTGACTCATGAAGTTCTACATATACAATAACTAGAGGAGGCAAAGGGGTGGTTCAGAGAAGAGGCAGCTAAATCTTCCCTGGCACAATTTCTAATGTATTATTTTAGGAGATACCATGGTTGAACTCAGGACCTCATACATGGGAAGCAGGCACTCAACCACTGAGCTACATCTGCTCCCCAATGAGAGTTGTTTTTTATTTTTCATTTGTTTTATTTCTAGGAGATACTGAGGCTTGAACCCAGGACCTCCCATGTGGGAGGCAGACAATCAACCACTTGAGCTATATCTGCTTCCTGCTAATTTTTTTTTTTTGAGGTACCTGGGGCCAGGGATTGAACCCGGGACCTCCTATGTGGGAAGCTGGTGTTCAACCACTGAGTTACATTGGCTTCCCTGAGTTGTTTTTGTTTGTTTGTTTTGCTTGTTGTTCATTTTTGTTTTTTCAGGAGACACTGGGAACCGAACCTGGGACCTCCCATGTGGGAGGCAGGAGCTCAACTGCTTGAGCCACATTTGCTCCCTCCTGCTAATGCATTTTTTTTTTAAGATTTTATTTATTTATTCATTTATCCCCCCCTTGCTGCTTGTGCTCACCGGGTCAGCTAACCACGCCGTGCTGGCGGGCTTGCCTTCACCAGGAGGCCCCAGGAACCAAACCCGGGGCCTCCCATATGGTAAACGGGAGCCCTACTGATTGAGCCATAGCCGCTTCCCTGCTAATGCATTTTTAATCTCATCTGTTGTGTCTCTCATTCACATAAGATTTTTTACTTTTCTTTGCAAGCTTTCAAATGCTTACCCAGTGTCTTCTTAATATCTTTTACCTCTTTATCCATATTTTCCTTCAACATCTTGAATTGATTTAGGAGGTTTGTGTGAACTTCACTGATTCATTGTTTTAAATCCTGTGTCTCATCAGGATTTTTAATTTGTTCTTTTCCTGTATCATATCTTCCTGTTTCTTAGTATGGTTTGTAATTTTTGCTGAAGTCTAGACAACTGACTATGTTGGTGAGTTTACTGTTTTGGTCAATTTCTCTATTCCTAGTGGTTTTGTTTCACAGCCCTTCTTTGTTTTTTTTTTTTTTTTTTTTTTTTTGGTTCAACTTATTCTAAATCTATAAAATTGCCCTGTTTAAGTTATCAAAGCAGAGCCAGGGACCCACTAATGGGGACAGACCAGATCCAAGGGAGTCTAGGGATAAAGGAAAGAGAGATGCCAAAAAGTCTTTTTCCCCCTTCACTTTCCCAGCCTGCCAGCAGATGGCAGTCTTCAGTGAATGTTTCCATGGAGGTGACTCTTCCAAACTCCACTGGCTGGTGTTTCCAGGCCAGTTAGAACCAGGATGCAAAGCTGGGCCCTGCTGGTTAACTTTGGTGAAGAGGAACCACACTCATGCCTGCACTAAAACCCTCCCTCTTTCCATGTAGGAAAATGTCTGCTCCCCTCTCAGTTGGCCACCATCAGCCACAGGTTTTACCAAGGCAGTTTGCCTCAAGAGTGGGGGATGGGAGCCATTCCCAAATGCAGAGGCAAGTAACACAATTTTGTTTTGGCCTCTTTGACACTCTGTCCCCACTCCCTCCTGGACAATGCACACAACTCTCTTCCGATCCCCAAAGCATCTCCTTTAGACAGATTCTGCCTTCTCTCTGCTGTTTTTGTAATAGAGATGAATCCAGCCAACCTACTATGATGCCATCTCCCTGGAATTCCCAACATCATTTCTTTATATCAATATTAAATTCCCTGAACTTGATAAATATATTTAAGTTGGCTACATAAGTGAATTTTTTTTTCTTAGGAAAGATACATGGAAGGATTAAGTCTTCAAGAATCATAACGCATACAACCTCTTCTCAAATATTTAGAAGGTAGATATCCATATAGATAGATAGACACACAAACAGATAGATTGAATAGATGGATTGCTGGATGGATGGATGGATGGATGGATGCATGAATGTATGGATGCATGGATGGATCGATGGATCGATGGATGGAATGATGTGGCAAAAATGTCAATGCCTGGCATGAAAGCTTCAAAGGACAGGATGACTCTCTTGTTGGGGGCTAATGCAGCTGGCAAATTTAAGTAGAAGCCAATTCTCATTTACCATTCCAAAAACCCTAGCATCCTTAAGAATTATGCTAAATCTGTTCTGCCTGTGCACTATAAACGGAACAACAAAGCCTAGATGACAGCACATCCATTTACAACCTGGTTTACTGAATATTTGAAGCCAAATGTTGAGACCTAATGCTCAGAAGAAAAGATTCTTTTCAAAATATGACTGCTCATTGACAGTGCACCTAGTCACCCAAGAGCTCTGATGGAGCTGTACAATGAGATTCATGTTGTTTTCATGCCTGCTAACACAACATTCATTCTGCAGCCAATGGATCAAGGAGTAATTTCTACCTTCAAGTCTTAATATTTAAGAAATACATTTTATAAGACTATAGCTGCCATAGATAGTGATTCTGATGGATCTGGGCAAAGTCAATTGAAAACCTTCTTGAAAAGAAGCACCATTCCAGATGCCATTAAGAACATCCATGATTCATAGGAGGTCAAATTACCAACATTAACAGGAGTTTGGAAGGAGTTGATTCCAACACTCATGGATAACTTTGAGGAGTTCAAGACTTCCATGGAGGAAATAGCTGCAGATGTGGTGGAAATAGCAAGAGAACTAGAATTAGAAGTGGAGCCTGAAGATGTGATTGAATTGCTGTAATCTCATGATAAAACTTCAATGAATGAAGAGTTGCTTTTTATGGACAAACAAAAAAAGTGGTTTCTTGATATGGAATCTACTCCTGGTGAAGATGCTATGAACATTTGAAATGACAAAAACAGATTTAGAATATTACATAAACTTATTTGATAAAGAAGCAGCATGGATTGAGAGACTTGACTCCAATTTGAAAGAAGTTCTACTGTGTAAAATGCTATCAAATAGTATTGCATGCTACAGAGAAATATTTCATAAAAAGAAGAGTCAATAGATGTGACAAAATTCATTATTAGCTCTATTAGTTAAGGCTCTCTAGGGAAACAGAACCAACAGGAGATATCTGTAAATAGTATGAAATTTTATAAAATTGTCTCAGGTGAACTTGGTGATGCACAAGTCCAAATTCCATAGGGCATGCTGCAAGTCATGGATTCACATGTAGGTCCTCATTGAATTCCCCAGGAGATGCTGGCTATCTGAAGTAGAGATGGGGATTCTCTCTTTGAATGCTGAAATCACTTCTCCTTTTAAAGCCTTCAGCTGATTGGATGAGACGTCACACATTGCTGATGGCAAACTTCTCAGTTGATTGTAGATGTAACCAGCCATCTATGCAATCAGCTCACTGGTGGTTAAAGTCTATGAAATGCCCTTGTATTACAATTAGCCCAGTTCTTGCTTAACCAAACAACTGGGCACCATTATCTGGCCGAGTTGACAAATTAGCCTAATCATTACAGTCTACCCCTTGTCAACTTGGCAGCCATACACATCAACTTAAACCATACTTAGTCTCTAAATAAAAACAATAACAATAGTCAAACTGTCCTGTGTACAGCTGGAAATGCACTAAATCTCTCCAGAATAGTGTGCGTATCCTTGGGTAATATTCACTCTTAAACTGGACAACCTTAAATACTATGACATGAACTTAATAAAACTTATGTCACATGATAAGTGTAAAGGATAGGGAAGAAAATGAAGATATTTGTTTTATGTACATATACAAACACGATCATAACAAAACAAGGAAGAAATATTCACGACCATTACAGTCCTTGTTTCTGTAACTGGTCACATGGTTGAATTTCATATTTATCATTACTTTCCTTCAATACCCATTCCATTCCTGTTACCCTCAGCAGGCACTTCTGCTGGCCATGGTTCTTTACCTGGTGGGGTGACCCAAACTTTCATTCCTGAAGATTCTGGGCCATTGTTAGTCCTGTCTGGATTGGGTTCTTGCAATTTTCCATTGACTTTAATCACAGGGCATGGCAGTACTAGGAGATGCTTTAAGGGATCTCCTGTATTCCAGGCAAATTCTTCTTTACCTTCATTTTGTAGATGCAGTCCTATTTCCCTTTGATAGTCAGAATCAATCACTTCAGCCAGTTCAGTAATTCCCTTCTTTGCTTGTTGATTCAGAGGCATGAGGAGCCCAGAGTGGCTAGGTGGCAGTCTTAACTTCCAATTCAATGGAATTGTTGTATTCACCGGTGGAAACACTCCTCCTTTTGGAACTAAGACCTGTAGGCCAGCAGAGCTTAAGGTTGCAGGAACAGGAAGGAAAAATTTTTCTAGAGGATCACTAGGGGTAATAGTGATTGGTGCCATTCCCATTTCCACCCACTGATTCCTGGACCTGTGTATCCTGGCTGAGAGAAATATCACCATAGAGTGTATGCTGATTTAGAGCACATGCAGCCTCTTGGAGACTATTACTCCAGACCTTCAAGGTATTGCCACCTAATTGGCACTGTAATTAAGTCTTCAAAAGGCCATTCCACCAGTCTATCAATCTAGCTGCTTCAGGATTATGGGAAACATGGTAAGACCAGTGAATTTGATGAGCATGTGCCCATTCCCACACATCATTTGCTGTGAAGTGGGTTCATTAATGAGAATCAATGCTGTGTGGAATGCCATGGGAGTGGATAAGACATTCAGCAAGTCCATGGATGGTGGTTTTGCGTGCAGGGAAGGCAAAACCATATCTTGAGTAAGTGTCTACTCCAGTTAGAACAAACCTTTGCCCCTTCCATGGTGGAAGTGGTCCACTATAATCAACATGCCACCAGATACAAGGCTGATCACCTCACGGAATGGTGCCATATCAGGGGCTGTATCCATGCCAACACTTCCCAGTTTGTGATTTTGTAAATACTAGCTATTCAGGTGAGTGTGAGGTTGTTCATTTTCTATTCTTATGTCGCTGTCATACTGTCTTATTTACTGTAGTTTAATAATGCATTTTAATATCTAGTAGAGCAAGTATCTCTCATTGTCTCTCCAATAATGAACTGTTTCTTCTTCCAGATGAAATTCAGAATATTTTATCAAATTCCAAAATAAAATTTCTATTGAGATTTTTTATTGGAATTGCATTACAATTATAAATCTTGTGAGGACAGACATTTTTTGCAATATTTAGTCCATTCCTCATGCAATATGGAATGCCTCTTTCAAGTCTTCTTTCATGTCTCTTATTAAAGCTTCAAATTTTGGTCACAGAGGCTGTTACAAAATTTTTATTCCTAGGTAATCTAAAATCTTGTGCTGCCATATTACATGGAATTTGTTCTCCCCATTATATTTTCTAAATAATTCTTAAAAACCTTTTCACATATATTCATACAATTTTAACTAAATACATACATGTGAATATATTCATTTTTAGTTAACCACAACCTTTTTTCTTTACTTTGCTTGCTATCCCCACTCTTTCCCACTTCCACCCTTACCACACATATTAACAACCTAATATGTATCTTTCATTTTTCCCATAATTATATAATCTCAGATAGATATATAGATACATAATAGATAGAGATAGATGAGTGATATATAGATGATGGATGGATAGATAGATAGATAGACAGATAGATATGATAGGTAGTTTGAAAGACAGGAATAGTGATAGGCAGATTTTTTTGGTCATTGTTTTTAAAAAGAGGATCATATTATATACATTTTTAAATTTCTAATAGATATTGCCAGATTGATTGCCAAGGTTGTAATACTAAATATTTCTACCATCAATGTGAAATAATACCCTTTTCCCACAAACTCACCAGCAATAGGTGTTGTACCTGTTTTAAATTTTACCAGTCTTAAGCAGCCAAATGTTCGTTATAGGAGCTGGATAAAATATGGTACATTGGTACAATGGACTATCATACAACTGTAAAAACGAAATGAGGGGGCGGATGTGGCTCACATGGTAGGATGTCCATTTCCCATATGGAGGGACCTGGGTTCGATCCCCGGGACCTCCTAGTAAAATAAAGAAAAATATAGAAGGTACGCAGGTGTGCCATCAAGCCCCATGAGCGGGTGAGCCGTCAGGCCCCAGGAGCAGGTGAGCCCCCAAGCCCCGCTAAACCATGCAGCAAGATGATGACGTAACAGGAGAGAGCTGTAGGGGAGAGCCAAGATGAGGTGCACTGAAAAACCAGGAACTGAGATGGTGCAGGTGGCAGAACAACTCTCTCCCACATCGGAGGTTCCCAGGATCAAATCCTGGTGAAGACAGGAGGAGAAGGATGAGAAGAGAGGTCAGGAAACAGACACAGAGAATTTCCCAGTGAATGGACACAGAAACAGCAAAAATGGGGGGAGGGGGCGGTTAAAATGGATTTTTAAAAGTAAATAAATAAATCTTTAAAAAACAAACAAAATGAGAACAATTTCTATATACTGTTATGGTGTGATCTCCAGGATATACTAAGTGAAAAAGCAAGACACAAAACATTATGTATACTATGGAGCCTTTTATGAAAAAAAAAAGTGGGGAAATAAGAACATACATAAGTTTTTGTTTATGTTATCAAAAATAAAAAAAAATGTAAGTATAGTCAAGAGCTAATACAAATGGTTCCCTTTAAGAGGAAGGAGAGAACAGGCTATTAGGGGTCAGGAATGAGATACAGACTTCTCTGAATATGCCTTATTTTATAGTTATGATTTCAGAACAATACATGCACCAAATAAATTTGGAATGAAAAATTGCACCCCAAATCCCTCAAAACTAAAAACAAAATATAAGTGACTCAATATTTATCAATTGTTCACAGAATTACACAAAGAAGAATTATCCTAGGTGACTATTTAAAAATTATTAGATATATATTGTAGGATAAAAGAAAAAATAATGTTGATGTCATTAGCAACCAAGATTTTCAGCCTAGAAAAAAAGATATACAAATAAAAACCTAAGAAGTTGAGTAAAAATTCTATATTAATTTTGAACTGGAAATATCAGTTTCAACTGATTTATTTTTCTCTTGCATTACCTTTCCCCCAACGTGGGACATGACTCCCAGGGATGAGCCTCCCTGGCAACGAGGGATTAATACCAAGTGCCAACTGGCA
>JAKSZT010054494.1:1877974-1920048 GCA_026826555.1 Tolypeutes matacus | reverse complement strand
GGATTCCGCCCCTTCTGGCGCCGAGCTCCAGCGTCACCGGGCTGCTCAGTAAATCAGTTTGAGTGCAGATTCGCGTCTGCTCTCAGCCTGGTGCTGCTTCAGTTCGGCTTATCTGCTCCCCAAAGCCACGGGGCGGTGCAGGCAGCCAGATCGATGTCTAAAAATATAAAATACCCTTCCCTGTCTTCCAACCGAACCCTCCCTTTTTTGGGAAGTGTCCCTTCCTCCTGGCTCCGCAGCGGCCCGGGTCTTATCCCTGGGTGGCTAGGGAAATCAGCTGCGTTGCCCGACCAAAATCCCCCCTCCGGTTCACTGGGTGCTGACTAGCTCGTTTGCTTTGTTCACACAAGGTCCAAGGGGCTCCAGGAAGCCAGCTCCCCAGAAAATAAAACTTTTTCGCTCCGCCCGCGGCTCCAAATGGCCGTTTTATTTTTTTTTTCCCTAACCGCGGGGCCCAGCCGCCTGTGCCAACCTCCACCGGCAGCCTCAAAACTCACGAATCTCCACCGTTCGGTCCACGCCCCCGATCCGCGCAGATAGATGTCCCAAGCTTCTCACTCCACACTTGCACAGCACAGACCCCCCGGGCAGGACCCCGTCCCCAATCCGCCTTGCTCTGGGAGCTTGCAGTGTGCGCCCTCCTACACCAACGCCATCTTCCGGGTATTTCTATGCATATATATTTATATATCATTTTGCAAATGTTTGTATGTATTGTGAGAATTTTGATTTTTACCCATAATAAAAAAAAAAAAGAAAAAAAAAAAGAGGATACTTAAAATATATATATATAATTTTAATTTTTATATAGTTGAATATGTCTATTTCTTATTTCATATAACATCTGAATATCAAATCTTTCTTTTTAAAAAAAATGTTCAATTAGAGTAGTTGTAGGTTTACAGAAAAATCATGTAAAAAATACAGCATTCACATATACCCCCTATTGTTGACACTTTGCATTAGTGTGGTACCTTTGTTACACTTGATAAAAGAATGTTAAAATATTACTGTTAACAATAGTCCATATTTTGCATTAGGTGTATTTTTTCCCATTTACCACCCTATTATTAACACCTTGTTATAATGATGTACATTTGTTCAAGTTCATGAAAGAACATTCTTATACTTGTACTATTAACTATGGTCCATCATCCACAACCAGGTTCACTGTGTTATTCTGTCTAATATTTTAATTTTTATTGCAGTAACATATATGACCTAAAATTTCGCTGTTCAACCACATTCATATTTATAATTCAGTGCTGTTAACAACAATCACAATAATGTGCTACCCTCTCCACCATCCATTTCCAAATCTTTACATTCAACCTAAATAAAATTCTGTACAAACTGAGCGTCAACTCCCTTTTTCAACCCCCAATCCATCCCCTTGTAACCTATATTCTAGATTCTAACTCTATGAGTTTGTTTCTAATAATTGGTTCATGCTAGTGAGATTATACAATATTTGTCCTTTTGTGTCTGACTTATTTCACTCAGGGTAATGTTCTCAAGTTTTATCTATGTTGTCACATGCATTAGAACTTCATTCCTTTTCATGGCTAAATAACTTTCCATTGTATGCATATACCACATTTTGTTTATCCATTCATCTCTTGATGGACATTTGGATTGCTTTCATCTTTTGCAATTGTAAATAATGCCGCTATGAGCAGTGTGCAAATATCTGTTCGAGTCCCTGCTTTCAATTCTTCTGGGTATATACCAAGTACAGGGATTGCCAGATAAAATGGTAATTATATTCTTAGCTTCCTGAGGAACCATCAAACTGTCTTCCACAGTGGCTGCACCATTTTAAATTCCCACAAACAATGAATGAGTGTTCCTATTAATCCACATCCTCACCAACACTTACAATTTTCTATATAATTTTTAAAATAGTAGCCATTCTAGTGTGTGTGAAATGATATCTCATTGTGGTTTTGATTTCCATTTCCCTAATAGCTAGTGATGTTGAGCATCTTTTCATGTGCTTTTTAGCCATTTGTAATCCTCTTTGGAGAAATGTCTATTCAAGCCTTTTGCCCATTTTTTAATTGGGCTATTTGACTTGCTGTAAAGTTGAAGAGTTTCTATATATGTTCTGGATATTAAACCCTTATTGTATATGTGGTTTTCAACTATATTCTCACATTGTGTAGAGTTGTTGTTTAATGATAAAACTTTAATGATAAAGTCCTTGAAGGCACACAAGTTTTTTATTTTGATGTGGTCTGAATTATCTAGGTTTTCTTTTGTCACTTGTTCTTTGAGTGTAATGTACAAGAAACCATTTCCTAACACAAGGTCATGAAGATGCTGCCCTACATTTTCTTCTAGGACTTTGCCAGTTCTGGCTCTTATATTTAGATCCTTGATCCATTTTGAGTTGATTTTTGTATAAGGTGTGAGATAGGGGTCCTCCTTGTTTGCATATAGAAAGCCAGTTTTTCCAGCATCACATGTTAAAGAGACTATTCTTTCCCAATTGAGTGGTCTTTGCCCCCTTGTCAAAAACCAGTTGGCCATAAATGCGAGGGTTGATTTCTGAGCTCTCCATTTGATTCCCTTTGTCTATATGAGTGTCCTTGTGCCAGTAACATGATGTTTGGATTACTGTAGCTTTGTGATAAGTTTTTTTATTTATTTATTTATTTTTTTATTTTTTTTATTATGGGTAAAAATCAAAATTCTCACAATACATGGGGAAGTGTGAGTCCTCCAATGTCATTCTTCTTTTTCAAGATGGCTTTAGCAATTTGGGGCCCCTAACCCTGCCATAAAATTTGATGATGGGCTTTTCCATTTCTGCAAAGAAGGTTGTTGGAATTTTGATTGGGGTTGCATTGAATCTATAAATTGCTGTGGATAGGATTGACATCTTAACAATATTTAATCTTCCAACCCATGAACATGGAATGTCATTCCATTTATTTAGGTCTTCTTTAATGTCTACTAGCAGTGTTTTGTAGTTTTCTGTGTACAAGTCCTATTCCTAAATATTTTACTTTTTTAGGTGTTATTGTGATTGGAATTTTTTTCTTGATTTCTTGTTCTGATTCTTCATTGATTCTGTATAGAAACAATACTGATTTTGGGGTGTTGATTGGGTACCCTGCCACTTTGCCAAATTCATTGACTAGGTCTAAGAGCTTTGTTGTAGATTGTTCAGGATTTTCTGTATATAGGAACATGTCATCTGCAAGAGGGGAAATTTTACTTCTGCCTTTCTCATTTAGATGCCTTTTATTTCTCCTTCTTTCCTAATTGCTCTGGCAAGATCTTTGAGTACAATGTTGAAAAACAGTGGTGATAGTGGGTATCCTTGTCTTATTCCTGATTTTAGAGGGAAAGCTTTCAGTCTTTCACCATTAAGTAGGATGCTCACCATTAAGGAGGCTGAATTTTCCTTGTATTGCTAGTGTTCCAAATGTTTTTATCAAGAAAGGGTGTTGTCTTTTGTCTAATGCCTTTTCTGCATTGATTGAGAAGATCATGTGCTTTTCCCCTTCATTTTGTTAATGTTGTGTATAACAGTAATTGATTTTCTTAGGTTTAACCAACCTTACATATCAGGGATAAATCCTACTTAATCAGGGGGTGTGTAATTCTTTTAATATGCTGTTGGATTCAGTTTGCTGGTATTTTGGTGAGGATTTTTGCATAGATATTCATAAGAGATATTGGTCTATAGTTATCTTTTCTTATTTATTTATTTATTTATTTGTTTGTTTATTTTTTATTGTGGGTCAAATTCAAAATTTTCACAATACATACCAATATTTGTAAAATGATATATAAATATATATCCATATATGTGCATTTGCTTACAAAAATGTTATATATATATATTTTAAGAGGTGCTTAGATTACCTAAATATTACACGGAACCTACAGCGATTCCCATGTTCCCCACCTCCCACACCTCCCACCACATCACACACAAACGTCTCCCACAAGTGTGGCCCATCAACCTCAATGGACTTACACATCCTGGGGACTTGCCATCAACCATAGACCACAGTTCACATTGTAGACCACACTCTCTTCCACACAGTTCTGAATGGTGCGTGCTGATTTAAAATGGTCTACATCCGTTGCCACAACAGCACTCAGGACAACCTCCAAGTCCCGATAAAGCCCATGTATTTCAACTGCACATCCCCTCCCCCGAAAGTGTCCAGTGGCCACCGGTTCCACCTCACTGTTACAATTTCTTCCATTGCTAGAATCACCATATGTGTACAACAGAATACCATTAAGTCCACTCTAGTCCATAGTTCTTCCCCCAATCCTGAGGGGACTGGGATGGTGATGTCCACTCCAACTCCAAGTGAGAGAGGGCTTATATCCCATGGATATGGTGGGTGGGATGATCCTGCCTGCAGATGCAGGCCCTCTCCATTCCCTGGGATGGCCGCTGCCCATCATTGTCTCCTCGCCAGGTGACTTGGATGAGTCCATTGAGCTGTAGGGTAGGAGTTGCAGCTCCACCGAGATTCCACGCACACCTGGCACATAGGTAGGCCAGAGGCTCCATTCTCTGGAAGTATACCTAAAAACTCCAGCATCACATACAGGTTTGAATAGAAGGGACTGATGAACCATGTGCAGGGAGGACTTATTTGAGTCCAATTCTATCACTCTCAGGAGCAAAGATGCCAAAATAGAGCCCACTGATAAGGCATCAGTCTCTGGGGCTATCCCCCCTTATATAGGACCTGGGTGTCTCCAGAGCTCTCAGGAGCCCCTCTGTGTGGGGTGATATGCACTTTGATGTTCTATGAGCTCCTACTTAGGTGTGCGTAAGCGTTACCTCTGGGATGACATCCCGACTCTCTTTGAAGTCTCTTAGCCACATGAACTAATTTGTCTTTACATTTTCCCCCTTTTATTCAAGGTCTTTTTCCAGTTGTGTTGCCAGTTGGCACTTGGTATTAATCCCTCGTTGCCAGGGAGGCTCCTCCCCGGGAGTCATGTCCCATGTTGGGGGGAAGGTAATGCATTCATATGCTGAGTTTGGCTTAGAGAGAGGCCACATTTGAGCAACAAGGAGGCTCTCAGGTGGCAACCCTTAGGCACCCCAGAATAGTAAGCTCAGTTTCAGTTATAAGAGCAAAGACTCATAAGGGTAGTCATCAATAACAAGAACTCATCAGTGGGCCATCCTCTTTTGACAGACACTGTCCCTGCACTCAGAGGACTGTTGCTGCTCCCTTGGAGAATGTGGCAGAGCTCTCCAGGCTAGGAATACAGATTTCCTCATTTACTGAGTGATTGTCCACCCACCGTGACCATGCCCCATCCTTTGATCTTTTGAACAATTTTGTATATCTTTCATGTATATTCAGATGAACTTACTCCCATAAATCCCCCCTCCCAGACACCCCTCACCAATAATCCCCTGCAGTACCCATTATAACCCTTCTGTGATCTAAATCTTCCATGAACATGTAGCCCATATAATAATCAAATACACTAAATAGGAAAAAGAAACAACAATGATAAGCTTACATACAAGAGACAAACATAAGGAAATTCAGGAAAAAAAAACAAACAATCAAACAAAAAAGAAAACAAAACAAAATATAATTAGCAGATTGGGACATTCAAAAAAATGGGAAAAAAAAGTAAAAGAAATGCCTTTAAAAATATATATATTCTTTTTCTCCCTTTATCACTGTGTTATCAGATGTCCGGTGTGCCGTGACACCTTCCCCCTCTCAATCCCCAGTGTCTCCCAAATTTTCTTTAATTTTCAAAGAAGTTTTAGGTCACAGCAAAGTCACACACGGAATACCAGAGACTCCCAGATACCAAACCACCCCCCTTCCCCACCCCATATTAACCCCCTCCCTTTTTTTGGATGTTAGCATTGTTATAACTGTTATACAGATAGCAAAATATAGCAACCAAACATTGTCAATGATTTGCAGTATAGATTACAATTTAGACGATACAGTTTAATAAGTTTTGATGATATTTACCATGTCCTGTGTCCATTACTGTAAGGTAATGAAAAACCTTTCCCATGACCACTAAATACCCTGTTAGATCTTAACTGTTCCTTCCTCCCCACCCCCCTGGGGCATATGACACTCCCCTGTCTTGACTCATGGAATGTCAAGATTCATAGTTACATGCCCTGGGTATTTGAACCTGCCCTTTCTAATCTACCCACCTGTCAACGCTGCACCACCAAACCCAGTAATAGCACTACCCATCTGTCCTATCGTTCAATATGCAACCATAGTCTATCCCTTTACCATAGATTATGTCCATATGGGTGATGGCTCAAAGCCTGCTCTTCTCTTTCTCTCCGTTGTTAACCTATCTTTCAGACAATGGTTCTCAGAGAGTGCTCACTTTCCTCAGTTCAAATCAGTGAGGTAATATACTGTTCATCCTTCAGTGCCTGGCTTGCTTCACTCAACATAAGGTCTTCAAGATTCATACACGTTATTCCATGTGTTAGCACTTTATTCCTTCTTACAGCTGAGTAATATTCCATTGTATGTATGTACCACATTTTGCTTATCCATTCATCTGTTGATGGACACTGGGGCTGATTCCAACTTTTGGCAATGGTGAACAATGCCGCAATGAACATTGGTGTGCATATATCTGTTTGTGTCTTTGCTTTCAGTTCTTCTGGGTATATACCTAGCAGTGGAATTGCTGGATCATACGGAAGATCTATTGTTAATTTTCTGAGGAACCGCCAAACTGTCCTCCACAGTGGCTGGACCATACCACAGTCCCACCAGCAGTGGTTGAGGGTTCCTATTCCTCCACATCCTCTCCAACATTTAGTGTCTGCTGTTTTTTTAATAGCTGCCATTCTGATGCATGTAAGATGGTATCTCATTGTAGTTTTGATTTGCATTTCCCTAATAGCAAGCGATGTTGAGCATTTTTTCATGTGCTTTTTAGCCATTTGTATTTCTTCCTTGGAGAAGTGTCTTTTCAGGTCACTTGCCCATTTTTTAAATGGTTGTTAGTCTTTTTATTTTCAAGGTGTAGGATTTCTTTATATATGCAGGATATTTGGCTTCTTTCAGATATATGGTTGCCAAATATTTTCTCCCATTGGGTAGGCTGCCTTTTTATTTTCTTAATAACATCCTTTGAGGTGCAGAAGTTTTTAATTTTGAGGAGATCCCATTTATCTATTTTTTTTTTGCTGCCCGTGCTTTGGCTGTGAAGTTCATGAAACCATTTCCTATTACAAGGTCCTGTAGATGCTCCCCTACATTATCTTCCAAGGTCTTTATGGTTTTGGCTCTTATATTTAGATCTTTGATCCATCTTGAGTTGATTTTTGTATAAGGTGTGAGATGGTATTCTTCTCTCATTCTTTTGGATATGGATATCCAGTTCTCCAAGCACCACTTGTTAAAGAGGCCATTCTCTCCCAGCTGAGTGGGCTTCATGGCCTTGTCAAATATCAGATAACTCTATATGCAAGGATCTATATCAGAACTCTCAATTCGGTTCCATTGGTCAGTAGGTCTATCCTTGTGCCAATACCACGCCGTTTTTTTTTTCTTTTTTTTTTTTTTCTTTTTACCGGGAGGTCCCGGGGATCGAACCGGGGTCCCTCCATATGGGAGACGGACGCTCAACCAGTTGAGCCACATCCGACCCCAATACCACGCAGTTTTGATCACTGTAGTTTTGTAGTATGTTTTAAAGTCAGGTAGTGTGATACCTCCAACTTCATTTTTCTTTTTCAATATGTCTTTGGCAATTCGGGGTCTCTTGCCTCTCCAAATATATTTTGTGGTTAGTTTTTCCAGTTCCTTAAAAAATACAGTGTTGACTTTTATTGGGATTGCATTAAATCTGTAGATTAGTTTGGGTAGGATAGACATCTTGATGATGTTAATCTTCCCATCCATGAACAGGGAATATTTTTCCATTTCTTTAAGTCTTCTTTGATTTCCTTTAACAGTGTTGTGTAGTTTTCTGTATATAAGTCCTTTACATCTTTAGTTAAATTTATTCCTAGGCATTTGATTCTTTTAGTTACTATTGTAAATGGTATTTTTTTCCTGGTTTCCTCCTCAGTTTGCTCGTTATTGGTGTACAGAAATGCTACTGATTTTTGAGCATTGATCTTATAGCCTGCAACATTACTGAACTTCTTTATAAGTTCTAGAAGCCTTGTTGTAGATTTCTCAGGGCTTTCTATGTATAGGATCATGTCATCTGCAAATAATGAAATTTTTACTTCTTCTTTTCCAATCTGGATGCCTTTTATGTCCTTTTCTTGTCTCAGTGCTCACGCAAGTACTTCTAAGACAATATTAAATAGGAGTGGTGATAGTGGGCATCCTTGTCTAGTTCCCGATCTCAGAGGGAAGGCTTTTAGGATTTCACCATTGAAAATGATGTTAGCTTTGGGTTTTTCATATATACCCTTTATCATATTTAGAAAGTTTCTGTCTATTCCTATCTTTTGTAGTGTTTTTATGAGGAAAGAGTGCTGTATTTTGTCGAATGCTTTTTCTGCATCTATAGAGATGATCATGTGATTTTTTTCTTTCAATCTGTTTATGTGGTGTATTACATTGATTGATTTTCTTATATTGAACCATCCTTGCATACCCGGGATGAAACCCCCTTGGTCATGGTGTATAATCCTTTTGATATGTTGTTGAATGTGATTAGCAAGTATTTTGTTGAGGATTTTAGCATCTAGTTTCATTAGAGAAATTGGTCTGTAATTTTCCTTTCTTGTGGTATCTTTATTTGGTTTTGGTATAAGGGTAATGTTGGCATCATAGAATGAGTTAGGTAATATTCTTTCTACTTCTATTTTTTGGAAGAGCTTAAATAGAATTGGTGTTATCTCTTTCCGGAATGTTTGGTAGAATTCAGCTGTGAAGCCATCTGGTCCTGGGCTCTTCTTAGTTGGGAGGTTTTTGATGACTGATTCTATCTCTTTACTTGTAATTAGACTATTGAGTTCATCTATTTCTTCTTTCATCAATGTAGGCTGTTTGTGGGTTTCTAGAAACTTGTCCATTCCCTCTAAATTATCATTCTTATTGGCATATAATTTTTCAAAGTATCCTCTTATGATACTCTTTATTTCTGTGGGGTCAGTAGTGATATCCCCTTGCTTATTCCTTATTTTGTGTATTTGCATCTGTTCTCTCTTTTTCTTTGTTAGTGTGTCTAAGGGTTTGTCAATTTTATTGTTAATCTCGGAGAACCAGCTTTTGGTTTTGTTTATTGTTTCCCGTGCTTTCTTATTCTCTATTTCATTAAGTTCTGCTCTAATCTTTGTTATTTCCTTCTTTGTACTTCCTTTAGGTTTAGTTTGTTGCTGTTTTTCCAGTTCCTCCAAGTTTGCAGGTAGGTCTTCAATTTTAGCTCTTTCTTCTTTTTTTAGTATATGAATTTATGGCTATGAACTTCCCTCTCAGGACTGCTTTCGCTGAATCCCATAGGTTTTGATATGTTGTGTTGTCGTTTTCTTTAGTTTCAAGGTAGTTACTGGTTTCTTTTGAGATTTCCTCTTTGACCCACTGTTTGTCTAAGAGTGTGTTGTTTAACTTCCACATCCGTGTGCCTAACCTGTTTCTCTGGCCCTTAGTGATTTCCAATTTCATTCCGTTGTGGTCAGATAAATTACTTTGTATAATCTCAATCTTTCTGAATTCATTGAGAGTTGTTCTGTGGCCTAGCATGTGGTCTATTTTGGAGTATGTTCCATGTGCACTCGAGAAGAATGTAAATCCTGCTGTATTTGGGTGTAGTGTTCTGTATATTTCTATTAAGTCCAGGTCTTCTAATGTATTGTTGAGTGCCTTTGTTTCTTTATTGATTCTCCATCTAGATGTTCTGTCTAATGACGATAGTGGTGTGTTGAAGTCCCCTGCTATAATTGTAGAGGCATTTATTTCTCCTCTTAGTTTTTCCAGAGTTTGCTGCACGTATTTTGAGGCACCCCGATTAGGTGCGTAAATATCGATGATTGTTTCTCTCTTCTTGTGAGATTACTCCTTTTACTAATATGTAGTGTCCATCTTTGTCTCTTACAATAGTTTTGCATTTAAAGTCTATTTTGTCTGATATTAGAATAGCTACTCCTGCCCTTTTTTGGCTATTGTTAGCTTGTAAAATGGTTTTCCCGCCATTCACTTTCAGCCTCCTTGAATCCCTGGGTCGAAGGTGGGTTTCTTGTAGACAGCATATAGATGGATCAGATTTTCTTATCCATTCTGCCAATCTGTGTCTCTTGATTGGTGAATTTAATCCATTAACATTCAGTATTATTACTCGTAACGAATTTCTTACTTCAACCATTTTTTCTTTGGGTTAATGTATGTCATATGTTGTTTTGTTTCTCTTTTTGTCTTTTCAGTTGTTTTTAAACTCTCCTCCAACTCTCTCTCCCTTGTTTTTTCCTTTCAACTTGTAGAATTCCTTTAGTATTTCTTGAAGTGCTGGTTTCTTCTTGACATACTCTCTTCATTTCTGTTTATCTGTGAATATTTTGAACTCTCCATCATTTTTGAATGCCAGTTTTACTGGATAGAGACTTCATGCTGGAAGTTTTTTTCTTTCAGTGTTTTGACTATGTCATACCACTGTCTTCTTGCCTCCATGGTTTCAGCTGAGAAATCAGCACTTAACCTTATTGTGCTTCCCTTGTATGTGATGGTTCTCTTTTCTCTTGCTGCCTTGAGTATTTTCTCTTTGTCTTGAGCATTGGACATTTTGACAAGTATATGTCTTGGAGTTGGCCTGTTGGGATTTATACTGTTTGGGGTGCGCTGTGCTTCCTTGATCTGCACATCCATCTCTCTCAATAGGGTTCGGAAGTTTTCAGCCATTATTTCCTTCAACACTCCTTCTGTTCCCTTTCCCTTCTCTTCTCCTTCTGGGATGCCCATAATGTGTATGTTTGTGCATTTTGTGTTATTGGTTATTTCCCTGAGTCCATGCTGGATTTTTTCTATCTTTTTGTCTATGTGTTCTACTATCTCTTTCATTTCAGCTGTATTGTCTTCCATATCACTAATTCTTTCCTCTGCATGTTCAAATCTGCTGCTATGTGAATCCAGTGTCTTTTTGATTTCTTGGATTGTGCCATTGTTCACCATCATATCCATTATCTTTTTAGGCATGTTTGCAATTTCTTCAGTATGTTCTCCCAGTGTCTTCTTTATATCTTTAATCTCTTCCTTCACTTCTTTCAGTTGGTCCATGATATTTGTTTGGATAGCTTTGATTAGTTGTTCGATGTTCTGCATCACTTCCTGGTTTTTAATTTGTTCATTGGACTGGTCCATGTTTTCCTGTTTCTCAGAGTCATTTGTATTTTTGTGTTGCCCTCTGGTCATCAAATTATCTTGATGGGTTTGTTCAATTGATTAGCTTTTCTCTATGCTCTAGAGTTTTATTTAGCTGGTGGTTCTGCGTGTGAGTTAAGTTTTCTCTTTGGCACATTTTCTTTTTATTTTATTTCCTTGCTTCTTTCTATGTTCCCTTGAAGGCAAAAGATTAGGGCCAGAGGAATCACAAGATATAAGGAAGGCAGAAGGACAATAGTAATATTGATAAAAGTTAGAAGAGGTGCCAAATAAGACTTAATGAGATGAATATTTAACTTTTGTAGGCAGTGTAGAGTAATAGGAAAAAAAGTGGAGTTCCTACAATGGGCTGGGATAACAAATAGAGGAATATACATATCGTGATTTAGAAGGCTAGAATTATGAGGAGGGAGAGAAATAGTAAAGAAAGGGCTGAAAGGAAAAAGTTAATACTAATAAAAAAAAGAAGAAAACAAAATAGATGGAATAGAAATTGACACCCTTAAGTTGTGGGCCTATGAAAAAATGTTGTATCTAAGAACCACAACAGAAAGCAGAAGGCAGAAAGATGAAGGAAGTATAAGTGATCGTTTGGAATACAAAATCAATATAGACAGAGAGTGGGAAATTACTGAAGAAGAAGCACAGCAAAGAAGTGACAAGCTAGCAGCACCTAATTTTTAAAAATGAAAGATAAAAGAAAGGGGGGAGGAAAGAGGAAAGAAAAGCAAGTGACCAGAAATAAACAGAGAAAAACCAAAGAACCACAGATGCAAGCAGTCAAACAGAGCTAAGGAGGGTCAATGATTCCCCTAGGGTCCACGTGGATCCTCTCTGCCTGCTTGTGTTTATCAATCAATTTCCCCATAGAGTTCTATATGCAGGTCCTGAAACAGCTTTTAGCTATTAAACTAAATTAAAAAGAATTTATTTTTCATTTATTGAAGTGACCTTCTCCCTTTTTTTTTTTTTTTTTTTTTTTTTTTGGCGAAATACAGGACCCAAAATAATTTCTCCTCTAGACCAACCCACTTACGGAGGGGACCCCGTGAAAATTAATCAAGCATGTCCCACTTCCTGGACTCCCCAGGGTAGCTGTAGCTCTGATGTTAGTCAGTGCAGAGTTCTAAAGATGGCCGACTCCGTGCCTTCTGGAGCTGAGCCCCAGCGTCACTGGGTTGCTATGTAAATCAGTTTGACTCTGCAGATTCGCCTCTCCTCTCAGCCTGATGCTGCTTCAGGTCGGCTTATCTACTCCCCAAAGCTATGAGGAGGTCCAGGCAGCCAGATCAATGGCAAAAAAAAAAAAAAAAAAAAAAAAAAAAATTCCCTTCCCTGTCCTCCAACAGAACCCTCCCTCTTTTGGAGAGTGTCCCCTCTTCCTGGCTCCACAGTGGCCCAGGGCTTATCCCTGGGCAGCTAGGCAAATCAACTCCTTCCCCGAACAGAATCACCCCTCCCCTCCACCGGGTGCCGATTCGCTCCGGCTGTTCTGTTCACCCAAGGTCCAAGGGGCTCCAGGCAGCCAAATCCCCAGAAAATAAAACTCTTTTGCCCTTTTACCAGAGGCCCCCCTCAGAGAGTGCCCCCTCCCACTAGGCCCTGACTACTGGTTGCCGAGCCCTGCTTGCAGCTCCAATCGGCCATTTTATTTATTTATTCTTTCTCCCTAACGCAGGGCTCAGCCGTCCGTGCCAACCACCACCGGCAGGCTTAAAACTCATGAATCTCTACGGTTCTGTCCACGCCGTTGATCCGCTCAGATAGATGTCCCAAGCTTCTCATTCCACGTGTGCACAGCACAGACCCCCAGGCAGGACCCTGTCCACAATCCACCTTGCTCTGGGAGCTTACAATGTGTGCCCCCTCCTACACTAACGCCATCTTGGCCCCTAGAGCTATCTTTTCTTTTTTTAACTAGTTTTTTGAGATATATTCACACTCCATGCAATCCATACCAAGTGCACAATCAGTGGCTCTTAGTATAATCTCAGTTGTGTATTCATCACCACAATCAATTTTAGAACATTTTCATTATTCAAAAAAGAAAAACCATATACCCCTTATAACCCCCTATTATTGACGTTTAGCATTGGTGTGGTACTTTTGATTCAATTAATGAAAGAATATTAAAACATTACTCTTAAACATTGTCTACAGTTTGCATTAGGTGTATTTTTCCTATATACCACCCTTTTATTAACACCTTGTAATCAAGACATACCCTTGTTATTGTTCACAAAAGAACATTCTAATTTTTGTACTATTAACCACTACACCTAAATTTTAGCAAGCATAAATTAAAATTTACCTTTGATTAAGAGCTTAGATTGCTAAATATTTCTTTTTTAATCTTTAATATCAATGTTACAAGTTACTCAGTTAACACAAGATAATGACTACAATAACAATAAATCTGCTTTGGTCTGTTGTTACACCCTCCCCTTACTTTTTTCGTTTCTCAATCTTGAGGAAGTTTTGATGATGTCTGCTCTAACTGCTTCAAGTTGAGAGAGGACTTAGATATTATGGGGCAGAGGAAAGGAATTGTTTTGCTTGCGGTTGAAGATAGTCTTGTTTTCGGGATGGGAACTGTCCATTATCATGGTATTGTTAGTTGTCCAGGGTAAGCCTGAAGAACTGGAGAGTAAGAGTTGACTGAATCTCTGCTGGGATTCAGGGCTCAACCAGCATATGAACAATCTGAAATTTTAAGTCTCTGAGAAATATATTTAACAGGTACATTGAAAATTATAGGTTCAAAAAAAGGAGTAGAAGAATCATGATTAGGGGAATTATAAATGAGTATAACTATGTTATATTCATGAAATAGATTTTTTATATATTCCCAAATAGGGCCTACCATGGGGTTGTTGAATTTCATGAGGATGTGTGCTTTCCCTATAGTGTCTGGACATCCTTAGAGCCCTGGGGAGCAGTTTTGTTTGAGGCTTTGTTTACTATGGCAGTTTGTAAATCTACCTGAGACCTGCATAAGTGTAACCTCCAGAATGACCTCCTGACTCACTTTGAAATCTCTTAGCCATAAATACTCTGTTTTGTTTAATATTTACCCCTTTGGGTCAAGGTCGTTTTCCAAATGCATTGCTGATTAATGCTTGGTAATAATCCCTTGGTACCAGGGAGACTCATCCCCAGGAGTCATGTCCCACTTTGAGGGGAAGGTAATGAGTTTATTTGCAGCATTTGGCTTAGAGAGAGGCCACATTTGAGTAACAAGGAGGTTTTCAGGAGGTGACTCTTAGGCATTAATTATAATTACATTTAGTTTCATTAATACAGGAATAAAGTTCATAGGTGCAAGCATTAAGATCAAGGGCTTGGCTTATTGGCCTGTTTTCGTTTATTAGGCAAGGCTTATATATATTCCAGAGATTTTTTCCATGCTATTTGAGAAAGTTAGCAGGACTTCCCCTGGAGGGAAGTTTAATATTTTGTTAGCTATGGTGTGGGCGTCTATCTATCCAGAAAACACCTATGAGAACAAGAATACATTTACATCACACAGAAGTATTCTTTTTTTTTCACATATTGTATGATTTTATTTATATAAAATGTAAATGTCTATCAATTTATAAAGATTAAATTAGATTAGTGGTTATATAGGACTGAGGAGGTAATGCTAAGGAGTGTGGAGTCTTTCTTTTTAGAGTAATGAAATTGTTCTAAAATTTTTGACATGATGAATGTACAACATTTTGATTATACTAAAAGCCATTGATAATACACTTTGGATAGATCATATGGCATGTGAATATATCTCAGCAAAACTGCTTAATAAACAAATAAATAATTGTGTAAGATCAGCCAGAAAAACAGCTATGTACAGCAGGGGAAAGAGAGAAATTGAGAGGTGAGGAATTTTCTTTGTTAGTTTGTCTGATTTTTGTTTATCATTATTATTATTGAAATAATGAAAATATTCTAATAATGATTGACATGATGAATGCACAGCTATGCGATTATACTAAATACCATTGATTATACACTTTGGATGAATGGTATGCTTTATTAATATGTATCAATAAAATTGATTTGTTAAAAAAAAAAAAAAAAAAAAAAGCCAAACCATTTCTGGTACATTGCTTTTGGCAGCCCAGCAGGCTAAACCAGATATAAAGGACTTGTACACAGAAAACTAAAAAAAAAATTGCTACAAAAATTCAAAGAAAACCTAAATAAATGGAAGGAGAGTCCATGTACATGGATTGGAATACTAAATATCATTAAGATGTCATTCCTAGCCAAAGCACCTTATAGATTCAATACAATCCCAATCAAAATTCCTACAACCTTCTTTCCAAAAGTGGAAAAGCCAATCTTGAAATTTATATGGAAGGGTAAAGGGTTCTGAATAGCAAAAGCTATCTTGAAAATAAAAAAAGAAATGGGAGGACTCACACTTCCCAATCTTAAAACTTATTACAAAACCACAATAATCAAGACAGCATGGTAGTGGTACAAGGATGGACATATAGACCAACGGAATTGAATTGAGAGCTCAGAAATCAACCCTCATATTTATGGCCAACTGATTTTTGACAAGGGGACAAAGACCACTCAATTGGAAAAGAATAACCTCCTCAACAAATGATGCTGGGAACAATGGATCTCCCTTTACACAAAAAGGAGGATCACTACCTCACATCTTATGCAAAAATCAGCTTAAAATGGGTCAAGGACCTAAATATAAGACCCAGAACTATCAAATTCCTAGAAGAAAATGTAGGGAAGCATCTTCAGGACCTTGTGTTAGGCAATGGTTTTTTAAAAAAAATATTTCAAAAGATGCTTAGGTTACATAAATGTTATGCAAAAATCACAGGGATCCCCATGTTCCCCACCTCCCACACCTCCCACAACCTCCCACATAAATATCTTTCATTAGTGTGGCACATCACCTGCAATAGATATACACATCCTGGGGCTTTGCCACTAAGCATGGACCTTAGTTCACATTGTAGACCACACTCTCTCCCACACAGTTCTGCATGTTATATGCTGATGTAAAATGGCCTATATCTGCCGTTGTAATGTCACTCAGGATAATTCCCAAGTCCCGAAAAAAACCCTGTATTACAACTGCTTTTCCCTCTCCCTGCCCTGAAAGCATTCCATGGCCACTGGCTCCACATCAATGTTGTAATTTCTTCCATTGCTTGAATCACAGTATGTCTACAACAGAATACCAGTAAGTCCACTCTAGTCCATAGCTCTTCCCCCAATCCTGAGGAGTCTGGGGGTGATGTCCACTCCACCTCCAAGTGAGAGGGGGCTTATATCCCATGGATAAGATGGATGGGATTACCCTGCCTGCAGCTGCAGGCTCTCCATTTCCTGGGATGGCCCTTGTCCATCATCATCTCCCCACCAGATGTCTTGGGTGAGTCCATTGAGCTGTAGAGTAGGAGTTGCAGCTCGACCGAGATTCTAGGCACAGCTGGCACATGGACAGGCCAAAGGCTCCAGTCTCTGGAAGTACACCTACAAACTCCAGCACCACATATAGCTTTGTATAGAAGGGACTGATGGACCAAAACTGCATGGTATTGGCATAAGGATAGACATACTGACCAATGGAACCGAATTGAGAGTTCTGATATAGATCCTCGCATATACAGTCATCTGATATTCGACAAAGCCACCAAGCCCACTCAGTTGGGAGAGAATGGCCTCTTCAACAAGTGGTGCTTGGAGAACTGGATATCCATATCCAAAAGAATGAGAGAGGAACACCATCTCACACCTTATACAAAAATTAACTCAAGATGGATCAAAGATCTAAATATAAGAGCCAAAACCATAAAGACCTTGGAAGATAATGTAGGGAAGCATCTACAGGACCTTATATTAGGAAATGGTTTCATGAACTTCACACCCAAAGCATGAGCAGCAAAAGAAAAAATAGATAAATGGGATCTCCTCAAAATTAAAAACTTCTGCACCTCAAAGGATGTTATTAAGAAAATAAAAAGGCAGCCTACCCAATGGGAGAAAATATTTGGCAACCATATATCTGATAGGAGCCTAATATCCTGCATATATAAAGAAATATTACACCTTGAAAATAAAAAGACAAACAACCCATTTAAAAAATGGGCAAGTGACCTGAAAAGACACTCCTCCAAGGAAGAAATACAAATGGCTAAAAAGCACATGAAAAAATGCTCAACATCGCTTGCTATTAGGGAAATGCAAATCAACACTACAGTGAGATACCATCTTACACCCATTAGAATGGCAGCTATTAAAATAACAGCAGACTATAAGTGTTGGAGAGGATGTGGAGGAATGGGAACCCTCATCCACTGCTGGTGGGATTGTGGAATGGTCCAGCCTCTGTAGAGGACAGTTTGGCAGTTCCTCAGAAAACTAACGATAGATCTTCCGTATGATCCAGCGATTCCACTGCTGGGTATATACCCAGAAAAATTGAAAGCAAAGATATAAACAGATATATGCACACCAATGTTCACAGAGGCATTATTCACTATTGCCAAAAGTTGGAATCAACCCCGGTGCCCATCAACAGATGAATGGATAAACAAAATGTGGTACATACATACAATGGAATAGCACTCAGCTGTAAGAAGGAATAAAGTGCTAACACACAGAATAACATGGATGAATCTTGAAGACCTTATGTTGAGTGAAGCAAGCCAGGCATTGAAGGATGAACAGTACATGACCTCACTGATATGAATTGAGGAATGTGAACAGTCTCTGAGAACCATTGTCTGAAAGATAGGTTAACAAGAGAGAGAAAGAGAAGAGAAGGTTGTGAGCCATCACTCATATGGACATAATCTATGATAAAGTGATAGAGTATAGTTGCATATTGACGGATAGAACAGGTGGGTAGTGATATTAATGGGTTTGGTGGTGCAAGGTCGACAGGTAGGTAGATTAAGAAGGGCGGGTTAGAATACCCAGGATACTGGGGCGAGAGATGGGAGAAGGACCAGGTGAACACGGGATTTGTGGGTATGAGGTTGAAAGTGCAGGGGTGGGAATGCTCTTATGGCAATATGATAAGGGAGTGTCACTAGTTTAGGGTGTTGGTTGGGGGGACATTCAGGATGGGGCACATTTGGAGCAGGCTTCTGGGGAGTGTGTGTGTTCGTCCTGTCATAATGTGTTGTCTCGGTGGGTGGAGACCCACACAGTGAGTGGGAAGGAGATGGACCCCCATCTTTGGGAGGACCGATTCACCCAGAAACAGACAGGTGGGCATCTCTTATGAGCAAGGGTGGCTCCTAATAGGGGAGGACAATCAGCATGTCAAGACCTCTTGTTTCATGTAACTATCAATTTTGTCATCCAATGAGTCAAGACAGGGGGTTGTCATGCGCCCCAGAGGGATGGGGAGGGAGGAACAGAATAGATCAAACAGGCGGTATTTAGTGCTCAGGGGAAATGTTTTTCATTACCTTACAGTGATGGACACAGGACATGGTAAATATCATCAAAAATTATTAAACTGTACTGTCTAAATTGTAAACTATACTATAAACCATTGACAATGTTTAGTAGCTATGTTTCACTACCTGTATAACAGTTATAACAATGCTACCATCCACATACAAAAAGGTTTTAATATGGGGTGAGATGTATTCTTTAGGTGCATTTTCCCCCATATAGCACCCCACTATCAACACTCTGTACTAGTAATGTATCTTTGTTATAGCTCCTGAAAGAACTTTCTTGCATTTGTGTTATTAACCACAATCCTCAGCTACCCCAGAATTCAGTGTGTTAGACAGCCCCCTCTTTTATCCTTTAGCTTTCCTTCTAGCAAAATGTACAACCCAAAACTTCTTTTTTTAAACAAATCAATTTTATTGATACATATTAATAAAGCATAAATCCATCCAAACTGTACAATCAATAGTGTTTGTTGAAATCACATATTTCTGCATTCATCACTTCAATCATTCTTAGAGCACTTTCATTATTCCAATAATAAAACAAACAAAACTGATCACCTCTGAATCTCTCTATGCTTCCCCTGCCATACATACCTGCTATTCTGCCAAAACTTCTTTTAACCACATTCACCCACACATTTCAGCATTGTTAATTATACTCACATAACTGCACCACTATCACCTCTGTCCATTTCCAAACCATTACAATCAACCTAATTAAATTCTGCACAGATAAAGCATCAGCTCACCATTCTCTACTCCCATTCTATCTCCTAGTAACATATCTTCCAGACTCTACCTCCACGAGTCTGCTCACTATACTTAGTTCATAACTGTGAAATCATGCAATATTTGTCCTTTTGTGCTTGGCTAATTTCACTCAACACAAGGTCCTCAAGGGTCATCATGTTGTTGCCCGCAACAGTACTTCATTCCTTCTTACAGCTAAACAACATTCCATTGTATATACCACATTTTGATTATCCATTCATCTGTTTTTTGAACACTTGGATTGCTTCCATCTTTTGGCAATTGTGAATAATGCCGCTATGAGCATTGGTATGCAAATATCTGTTCAAGTCCCTGCTTTCCAATTCTTCTGGGTATATACCAAGTAGAAGGATTGCCAGGTCACATGGTAATTATATATTTAGCTTCCTGAGGAACTGCCAAACTGTACTCCACAGTGGTCGCACAAATTTTACATTCCCACCAGCAGTGAATGAGCATTCATATTTCTTCACATCCTCTCCAACAATTGTAGTTTTGTGTTTTTAATAGCGCCAGTCTAGTAGGTGTGAAATGATATCTTATTGTAGTTTTGATTTGCATTTCCCTAATAACTAGTGATGTTAAGATCTTTTCATGTACTTTTTAGCCATTTGTATTTCCTCTTTGGAAAAGTGTGTGTTCAAGTCTTTTGCCCATTTTTTAATTGGGTTGTCTTTTTATTATTGTGTTGTATGATTTCTTTTTATATGCTGGATATGCGGTTTCCAAATATTTTTTACCATTGAGTAGGCTGCTTTTTCACTTTCTTGAGAAACTCCTTTGATGCTAAAAGTTTTTAACCTGAGGATGTCCCATTTATCTATTTTTTCTTTTGTTGTTCAAGCTTTGGGTGTAATGTTTATGAAACCATTGCCTACCACAAGATCTTGTAGAAGCATCCCAATATTATCTTCTAGGAGCTTTATTGTCATGACTCTTATATTTAGGTCTTTGATCTATTTTGAGTTAAGTTTTGTGTAGGGCATTGTTTTAGCTTGCTAAGGGCTGCCAATGCAATATACCAGAAATGGGTTGGCTTTTATAATGGGAATTTATTAGGGTAAAAGCTTACAATTCTTAGGCTGTGAAATGGTCCAAATCAAGGCACCATCAAGAGATGCTGTCTCACTAAGTTGTAGCTGTGCACGATCAGGCACATGGCAGGGCATAATGGCTGCCTGCTCACCTCTCCTCTCTCCTCCAGGCTGTGGCTAGTTCTGCTTCAGGCTGCTCATCTGATTCCAGCCTCCAGCCTCTCTATCAGCCTCTTAGGGTTTCTCTGTCTCTCTGCAGCTGTTGGCGATCCTGGAGTCCTCTCTCACCTGGTAGGGTAAAATGACAGCTCTCTTTCTCTGTGTTCTGTTTATGACTCCAGTAAAAGGATTAGGACTCATGCTGTTTCCCACAATCTAATCAAAGGCCCTTAAATGATGAGTTCTAATCAAAAGTGGTCTAATCAAAAAGTCCCTTGACTGAATCTAATCAAAAGGTCCCACATAAAGTAGGCTTACACACACAGGAATGGGTTAGCCTAAGAACAAAATTTTCTGTGGTCCACAAAAACTCAAACCAGGACACACATGATATAGGGATCCTCTTTCATTCTTTTGAATATGGATAATCAGTTCTCCCAGAAACATTTATTGAAGAGATTATTCTGTACCTGTTGAGTGGATTTGGCAGCCTTGACAAATATAGGTTGGCTGTAGATGTGCAGGTCTATTTCTTATCTCTCAATTCAGTTCCATTGGTCAATATGTCTATCTTTGTGCCAATACCATGTAGTTTTGACCACTGTAGCTTTGTAATATTCTTTAATGCCAGGAAGTGTGAGTCTTCCAACTTTGTTTTTCTTTTTCAAGATGTTTGTGGCTATTTGGGGCCCCTCACGATTCTAAATAAATTTGATAATTGGCTTTTCCTTTTCTGCAAAAACTGCTGTTGGAATTATGATTGGGATTGCATTGAATCTGTAAATCAATTCGAGTAGAATTGACATCTTAATGATATTTAGTCTTCCAATCCATGAACTTGGACTGTCCTTTCATTTATTTAGGTCTTCTTTGATTTCTTTCAGCACTGTTGTGGAATTTTCTGAAAAATTCCTTATGAAATTTATGACATCCTTATGAAATTTATGACAAGATATTTGATTCTTTTAGTTGCTATTATAAATGGAATTTTTTTCTTGATTTCTTCCTCAGATTGCTCATTCCTAATGTTTGAAAACACTACTGATTTTTGCTTGTTTATCTTAAATCCCACTACTTTGCTGAATTTGTTTATTAGTTCTAGTAACTTTGTTGTAGATTTTTCAGGACTTTCTACATATAGGATCATGTCAACTGCAAATAGCAAAAGTTTTATTTCTTCCTTTCCAATTCGGATGCCTTTTATTTCTTTTACTTCCCTAATTGCTCTGAAGAACTTCTAACACAATGTTGAATAAGAGCGGTGACATTGGTCATCCTTGCCTTGTGTTGCAGTTTGATATAGTTTATGAATTCCAAAAATAGATATTGGATTATGTTTGTAAACTGGTCTGTTCCTCAGGGCATATTAGATTATATTGGATTCAGATGTTTCACTTTTTCTTGATTAAATAATGATTAAGGCTTTGATTGGGCCACGTCAGTAGGATGTTGCACCCTGCCCCCTTGGTGGGCGGGGACTCACAGAGAAACCACACCGCAGAGAAGGGAGGCTGGAATTTTGAGTGGGAGCCTGGGAAGTAAGCACACAGAGGAGCAGAGCAGCTGAGCTCAGAGAAAATTGAGCCCCAAGGAGAGAGACAGAGCCGGTCGCCTGATAGTCTACAGCTGGTCTTGTGGAGAGAGCAGGGCAGCTGAGCCCAGAGAGAAACAAGCCCTAGGAAGAAAGGAACCCAGAAAGCCGGAACTCCTGGCAGACGTCAGCAGCCATCTTGCTCCAAAACGTGGCAACAGACTTCGGTGTGGGAAGTAACTTATGCTTTATGGCCTGGTAACTTTAGGCGTCTACCCCAAATAAATACCCTTTATAAAAGCCAACAGATTTCTGTTATTTTGCATCAGCTAGCCTTTGGCTGACTAATAGACCTTGTTCCTGACCTTAGAGGGAAAGCTTTTAGCATTTCACCATTGAGTATGATGATAGCTCTGGGTTTTTCATATATGCCCTTTATCATGTTGAGGAAGTTTGTATTGTAGTGTTCTAAGTGTTTTTCTAATCAAGAAAAGGTGCTGTCTTTTGTCAAATAAATGCCTTTTCTGCATTGATTGAGATGATCATGTGGTTTTCCCCTTCATTCTGTTAATGTGATGTATTATATTAATTGATTTTCTTATGTTGAACCAACTTTGCACACGAGATAAGTCCCACTTCATCATGGTGTATAGTTCTTTTAATATGCCATTGGATATAGTTTGCTAGTATTTTGTTGAGGATTTCTGCATCTATATTCATAAGAGATATTGGTCTTTAGTTATCTTTTCTTATGATAACTTTATCTGGCTTTGGTATGAGGGTGATGTTGGCCTCATGGAATGAGTTAGGGAGTATTCCCTCTTCTTCAATTTCTGGGAAGAGTTTGAGCAGAATTGGAGTTAAGTGTTCTTGGAATGTTTTGTAAAAGTCCCCTGTGAATCTACCTGGTCCTGAGCTTTTCTTTATTGGGAGGCTTTTGATGACTGAGTCAATCTCTGTACTAGTAATTGGTCTGTTGAGATCTTTTAATTCTTCTTGAGTCAATGTAGGTAGTTTGATTGTTTCTAAGAATTTGTCCTTTTTATCAAGGTTATCCAATTTACTGGCATACAGTTATTTATACTATTCACTTATAGTCCTTTTTAAATTTAAAAATTTTTTTAATTTTTAAAGAAGCTTTAGATTACATAAATGTTACATAAAAATATAGGGGATTCCCATATGCCCCATCCCTTCCCCCTCCCACACTTTCCCACATTAACAACATCTTTCATTAGTGTGGTATGTTTGTTACAATTGATGAACACATTGAAGCATTGCTACTAACCGTGGACTATAGTTTACATTATAGTTTACACTCTGCCCCACATAATTTTATAGGTTATGACAAAATGTATAATGGCCTGTATCTGTCATTGCAATGTCATGCAGGACAATTCCGATGTACCAAAAATCCCCCCATGGAACATCTATTTTTCCCTTTCCCTCCCCTCAGAACCTCTGGTGGCCACTGCCTTTATGTCAATGATAAAAGTTCTTCCCTTGCTAGAGTAATAATAAGTCTATAATAGAATAATAATAATGTCTACTTTAGTCCATTGTTCATTCCCTAATCTTGAGGATTTGGGGATGGTGATGCCCACTCCGTTTCTAATTAAGAGGGGGCTTAGATCCCATGGGGCAGATGGATGGAAATATCTTGTTTGCAGTTGCAGCCACTCTCTGTTCCTTGGGATGGTTCTTTTATTTCTGTTGGGTCAATAGTAATGTCCCCCTTTTCATTTCTGATTTTCATTATTTGTATCCTCTTTTCCTTTGTCAGTCCAATTAAAGTTTTGTCGATGTTGTTGATGTTTTCAAAGAACCAAATTTTGGTTTTATTCATTACATTGTTTTGTTTTGTTTTATTTCACTTATCTCTGCTCTATAATCTCTATTTCTTCCTTCTGCTTGCTTAGGGTTTAGTTTGCTCTTTTTCTAGTTCTTCCAGTTTTGAGGTTAGGTTTCTGATTTGAAGTCTTTCTTCTTTTTTAATTTAAGCATTTAGAGATATAAATTTCCCTCTGAGCACTGCCTTCATGCATCACATAAGGTTTTTTTTACAAATCAATTTTATTGATACATAATAATAAAGCATACAATTCATCCAAAGTGTGCAATCAATGGCATTTGGTGTGATGGTTAGGCTAATGTGTCAACTCGGCCAGGTAATTGTGTCCAGGTGTTAGGTCCAGCAAGCACTGGGCTAATTATAATACAAGAGCATTTATCGGCTTTGGTCACCAGTGAGTTTACTGCGTGGATGGCTGTTTACATCTGCATCAACCAGGGAGATTGCTGTCAACAATGGGTGACACTTTTATCCAATCAGTTGAATACCTTAAAAGGGGAAGTGATTTCTACAGAGAGAATTTCCCAGCTCGTCTTTGGATAGCCAACTTCTCCCAGAAACTCATCAAGGACCTTCATTGGACTTTTATCGGAGGCCCTGGTTTGCAGCCTGCCTGTGGAACCTGGACTTGTGCATCCCCACGGTCACATGAGAGACTCTTAAAAAATCTCATATTATTGACAGATATCTCCTGTTGATTCTGTTTCCCTAGAGAACCCTGACTAATACATTTGGTATAATCAAATAGTTGTGCATTCATCACTTCAATCATTATTAGAGCATTTTCATTATTTCAATAATAGTAATAATAAACAAAAATAGAAAAGAAAATTCTTCACATCTCAATCTCTCTATGTTTCCCCTGCTGTAAATAGCTTCTATTTCTGGCTATTCTTGCACAATTATTTATTTGTTAAGCAGTTTTATTGAGATGTATTCACATACCATATGATCTATCTTAAGTGTATAATCAATGGCTTTTAGTATAATCACAATGTTGTGCATTCATCAATTCAAAAAAATTTAGATTTCATTTCTCCAAAAAGAAAAACTCCACACCCCCTTAGTATGCCTTCCCTAGCCCTATATAACCACTAATCAAATTTCATCTTTATAAATTGATATATTTCCATTTTATATAAATGGAATCATACAATATGTTACACAATATATTTAGTTCATAGTAATGCAATCATATAGTATTTGTCCTTTTGTGTCTGGCTTGCTTCACTCAACATAATGTCCTCCAGGTTCATCCATGTTATATGCTTTATGACTTCATTTCTTACAGCTGTATAAAATTCCATCGTGAGGATACACCACAGTTTGTTTATACATTCATCGGTTGATGGCCACCTGGGTTGTTTCCAACTTTTGGCAATCGTGAATAACGTCGCTATGAACATAAGTGTGCAGATGTCTATTCGTGCCACTCCTCTCAGTTCGTCTGGGTATATAGCCAATAGTGGTATTGTAGGGTCATGTGGAAAATCTATATTTAATTTCTTTAGGAACTGCCAAACACTTCTCCATAGTGGCTGTACCATTCTGCATTCCCACCAACAGTGAATAAGTGTTCCTATCTCCTCACATCCTCTCCAACACTTGTAGTTCTGTCTTTTTAATAGTGGCCATTCTGATAGGTGTGTAATGATATCTCATTGTAGTTTTGATTTGCATTTCCCTAATCATTAGTGATGTTCAACATCTTTTCATGTGTTTTATTGTCATTTGTATTTTTTCTTTGGACAAATGTCTATTCAAGTCTTTTGCCCATTTTTTAATCGGGTCGTTTGTCTTTTTATTGTTGAGTTGTAACATCTCTTTATATATCATGGATATTAAATGCTTATCAGATGTGATTTCCAAATATTTTCTCCCATTGAGTCAGCTGACTTTTTACCCTTTTGACAAAGTCCTATGAGGTGGAAAAGTGTTTAATTTTGAGGAGGTCCCATTTATCTATTTTTTCTTTTGTTGCTCATGCTTTGGGTGTAAGGTTTAAGAGTCCCCCACCTACCACAAGGTCTTTAAGATGTTTCCCTACATTTTCTTCTAGTAGTTTTATGGCCTTTGCTTTTATATTTAGGTCTTTGATCCATTTTAAGTTGATTCTTGGATAGGGAGTGAGATAGGGGTCACCTTTCATTCTTTTGGTTATAGATATTCAGTTCTCCCAGCACCATTTGTTGAAGAGACTGTTTTGGCCTTTTAACATGGACTTAGTAGGTTTGTCAAAAACGAGTTGGCCATAGAGTTGAGCGTTTATTTCTGGACTCTCAATTCTACTCCACTGATCTATGTGTCTATCTTTTATACCAGTACCATGATGTTTTGACCCACTGTAGCTTTTGTAATGTTTCAAGGTCAGGCAGTGAAATTCCTCCCACTTCGCTCTTCTTTCTTAGAATGCTTTTGGCTATTCAGGTGCACTTTCCCTTCCAAATGAATTTGCAAATTGCCTTTTCTATTTCTGTAAAGTAGGCTGTTGGAATTTTGATTGGTATTGCATTGAATCTATAAATCTGTTTGGGTAGGATTGACATCTTCACTATATTTGGCCTTCCAATCCATAAACACGGAATGTCTTTCCATTTGTTTAGGTCTTCATTAATTTCTTTTAGCATTGTTTTGTAGTTTTCTGCATATAGGTCCTGTACTTCTTTGATTAAAGTGATTCCTAGGTATTTGAGTCTTTTTGTTGCTATTGTAAATGTATGTTTTTTCCTGATTTCTTCCTCAGTTCAATACTAGTGTACAAAAACATTACTGATTTTTTGTGAGTTGATCTTGTATCCTGCCACTTTGCTGAACTCATTTATTCAAACAATTTATTGAAGTATATCATTCATACATGAAGTTACATAAACTATAAGTGTTCAGTAAACATCATGAATTTACAAAACAAACATGCATAAGATCATACAGGGCTCCCACACATCACGCACCCCCCCCAAAATACCCCGCATTGTTGTGGAACATTTGTTAACAAATCATGAAAGAGCATTGTCAAAGTATTACTACTAACTATAGTCCATATCTTCCTTTCCTATACATTTTTTAAGGATTTATTTATTTATTTATTTATTTACTTTTATCCATTTTTTACCCCCCTCCCCCGTTTTTGCTCTTTCCGTGTCCATTTGCTGGGCAACTCTCTGTGTCCGTTCCCTGCCCTCTCTTACCATCCTTCTCCTCCTGTCTTCACTGGGATTTGATCCTCGGAACCTCCAATGTGGGAGAGAGATGTCCTACTGCCTGCGCCACCTCAGTTCCTGGTTTTTCGGTGTGTCTCGTCTTGGCTCTCCCTTGTGTCACTCTCCTGTTACATCATCTTGCTGCATGGTTCGCGGGGCCTGACAGCTCCCCCGCATGCGGGGCCTGGTGGTTCACCCGTGCATGGGGCCTGGTGGCCTACGTGAATTCTATATTTTTTGTTTTTTCACTTTTACTGGGAGGTCCCAGGGATTGAACCCAGGTCCCTCCATAAGGGAGACAGACGCCCAACCACCCGAGCCACATCCGTCCCCCTATTATATCTCTTAAATTTCACCAAAGATACACAAAGTTACAGTCTTTTCCCATACAGGATGGTCATATAATAAATCAGGTTTAGTTTATCACCAGCATTCTAAAAATTAGACCTAGGGAGAAAAACTAGGTCTGGGGACACATGCATGGTTTCTAATATAGTGAATGTTTAGCCTACCCTGATTATCACAAAATCAGGACAGTGAGAATAGTCACATGAACTCATTTATTAACTCAAGCAGCTTTTGTGTAGACATTACAGAATTTTCTAAATATAGGATCATGTCATCCACAAATAGTGAGGGTTTCACTTCCTCTTTTCCTATTTGGATGCCTTTATTTATTTATTTATTTATTTATTTTTCTGGTCTAATTGCTCTAGCTAGAACTTCTAGTACAATGTTGCATAACAACGGTGACAGTGGGCATCCTTGTCTTGTTCCTGATCTTAGAGGGAAAGCTTTCAATGTTTTCCCATTGAGTACGATGTTGGCTGTGGGTTTTTCATATATACCTTTTATCATATTGAGGAATTTTCCTTCTATTCCTCTTTTGAAGTGTTTTTTATCAAGAAAGGATGTTGGATTCTGTCATATGCTTTTTCTGCATAAATTGAGGTGATCATGTAGTTTTTTCCTTCAATTTGTTAATGTGGTGTATTATGTTGAACCAGCCTTGCATACCAGGAATAAATCCCAATTTTGTGACTTATTAGTCCTTTGATATACTGTTGGATTTTATTTGCAAGTATTTTGTTGGGAATTTTTGCATCTATGTTCATTAGAGAGATTGGTCTGTAATTTTCTTTTCTGGTAGCGTCTTTATCTGGCTTTGGTATTACGGTGATGTTGTCATCATAAAATGTGTTGGGTAATTTTCCCTCCTCTTCAATTTTTTGGGAGAGTTTAAACAGGATTGATGTTAATTCTTTTTGAAATGCTTGGTAGAATTCACCTGTGATGCCTTCAGGCCCTGGACTTTTCTTTGTTGGGAGATTTTTGACGGTGGATTCAGTCTCTTTAAATGTGATTGGTTTGTTAAGTTCTTGTATTTCTTGTAGCATCAGTGTAGGTGGTTTATGCATTTCTAGGAATTTGTCCATTTCATCTAGGTTATCTAGTTTGCTGGCATACAGTTTCTCATAATATCCTCTTATGAGCCTTTTCTTTTCTGTAGGGTCAGTCGTAACTTCCCCCCTTTCATTTCTGATTGTATTTATTTGCATCTTCTCTCTCCTTTTTTCTTTGTTAGTATAGCTAGGGGTTTGTCAATTTTACTGATCTCAAAGAACCAGCTTTTGGTTTCGTTGATTTTCTCTATTGTTTTTTCGTTCTCAATTTCATTTATTTCTGCTCTAATAATTATTATTTATTTATTTCTGCTTGCTTTGGGATTGGTTTGCTGTTCTTTTTTAGTTTCTCTAGTTGTTCAGTTAAATCTTGGAGTTTAGCTTTTTCTTCTTTTTTTACTATAGGCATTTAGGGCTATAAATTTCCCTCTCCCTTCATTATATCCCATAAGTTTTAATAAGTTGTGTTCTAATTTTCATTTGTCTCAATATATTTACTGATTTCATTTGCAATTTCTTCTTTGACCCACTGATTATTTAGGAGTGTATTGTTTAGCCTCCACACATTTGCAAATTTACCTCTTTCCTGTCTATAGATTTTCAGTTTCATTGCACTATTATCTGAGAAAGTGCTTAGTATAATTTCAATCTTTTTATATTTATTGAGAGTTGCATTGTGCCCTAACATGTGGTCTAACCTGGAGAAAGATCCACTTGAGAAGAATGTATAACCTGCTGAGTTTGGGTGCAACATTCTGTATATGTCTGTTAGGCCTAGCTTGTTCTGTTCAAATTCTCTGTTTCCTTGTTGATCTTCTGTCTAGTTGTCCTATATAATGATGTGAGCGGTATGTTGAAGTCTCCAACGATATTGTAGAGATGTCTATTTCTCCCTTCAATTTTGCCAGAGTTTGTCTTACGTATTTTGGGGCACACTGGTTAGGTGCATAGATATTTATGATTGTTATATATTCCTGGTGGATTGTCAATTTTATTAATATATAATGGCCTTCTGTATCTCTTATAACTTTTTTGCATTTAAAGTCTATTTTGTCTGATATTAGTATAGTGCCCCTACTCTTTTCTGGTTACTATTTGCATGGAGTACCTTTTTCCAACCTTTTACTTTCAGCCGCTTTGTATCCCTAGGTCTAAGGTGAGTGTCTTATAGACAGCATACAGATAGCTCATGTTTTTTTATCCATTCTGTCAGTCTATATCTTTTGGTTGGGGAGTTTAATCCATTCACATTCAATGATATTACTGTGAATGCATTATTTATTTCCACAATTTTATTCTTTGATTTTCATATGTCATATCTTATTTTCATCAATCTTTTTACTCTTTTGGTTATCCTTTCTGTTATCCTTTCTTCCATACTCTCCTCCAAGCCTCTCTCTCCTGTCTTTTCCTTTCAGGCTCTAAGGCTTCCTTTAATATATCCTGGAAAGGTGGATTCTTTTTTATGGACTCTCTTAGTTTCTGTTGTTTGTGAATATTTTATACTCACCTTCATATTTGAAGGACAATTTTGCTGGATAAAAAATTCCCGGCTGGCAGCTTTTCTCTTTAGTATCCTAATTGTATCATACCACTGTCTTCTTGCCTCCATGGTTTCTGATGAGAAATCTGCACTAAGTCTTACTGGGCATCCCTTGTATGTGATGGTTTGCTTCTCCCTTGCTGCTCTGAGAATTTTCTCTTTACCTTTGATATTTGACATTCTGAGTGTATGTGTCTTGGAGTAGGTCTATTTGGATTTATTCTGATTGCAGTATGGTACATTTCTTGGACATTTCTTTTGTGAGAGTTGGGAAATTTTCACCTATTATTTCCTAAATACTCTTTCTGCCCCTTTTCCCTTCTCTTCTCCTTCTGGAACCCCCATGACACATATGTTGTTGCATTTCCCATTATCATTCAACTCTCTGGGCTTCTGCTCATGTTTTCCCATTCTTTTCTCTCTCTGTTCTTTTATCTCTTCAATTTTAGCTCTTCTGTCTTCAATATCACTTATTCTTTCTTCTATCATTTTGAGCCTGCTGTTGTATGCCTCTAATGTGTGTGTGTGTTTTTCAATCAGGGATTGAACCTGGGACCTCATATGCAGGAGGCCGGTGCTCAACCACTGAGCCACATCAGCTCCCCTGAGTTGGCTTCCTCATCTGTTTGCTTGTTGTTTGCTTGTTGTTTTGCTCATTTGTTTTTGCTCATTGCCTGCTCGTTGTTTTTGCTCATTGTCTGCTCATTGATTTTGCTCATTGTCTCCTCATTGTTTTTGCTCCTCATCTATTTTTTTTTCTTTAGTTGGCACCAGGAACCAAACCCGGGACCTCCCATGTGGGAGGCGAGCACTCAAGTGATTAAGCCACATCTGCTCCCTGCTCATTTGCTTTTGCTCATTGTCTGCTCATTGTTTGTTTTTCTTTAGGAGGCACCTGGAACCAAACCTGGGACCTCCCATGTGGGAGGGGGGCACTCACCTGCTTGAGCCACATCTGCTCCCTCTAATGTGTTTTTTTTTTCTTTCTTTTTTTTTTATTCTTTATTTATTTTATTTTTATTTTTTTTAATTTTCTAATGTGTTTTTTATCTTACCTATTGTGTCTTTCATTCTTTCATTTTTCTAATCAGGATTTCAAATTCTTCTTTGTGCTTGCTCAATGTCTGCTTGATTTCGTTTATTTCTTTATTGTCTTTCATCTCATTAATTTTATTTCGGAAATTTGTGTGCATCTCATTAATTCTCTCAAATCCTTTGTCTCTTCTGGGGATTTGATATATTCCTTTTCTTGGGCCATGTCTTCCATTTTCTTAGTAAGGCTTGTAATTTTTTGCTGATGTCTAGGGATCTGATTAGGATGATAGTTTACTCAGATACTCAATTTCTTTCTCTTTCATAGGGATTTAATGGTGGGAGGCTGTGTGTTACTGCTGCTCTTTGATTCTTGGTTTGACAATTTTGTCATCACGATTTCCCTCGTTTGTCCTTCTCTCTTCTGGATGGTGTCTAGTCTTCGCCTGGTGTCCTAAACCCTAGAAGATCTTTTACCAGGCCGTTTCAGCGTGTCCTCTCCCTGTAAGTTTTGTTTTTTTTTTTTAAAGATTTTATCCCCCCTGTCTGCTCTCTGTGTCTGTTCATTGTGTGCTTGTCATCTTTTTTTTAGGAGGCACCAGGAACTGAACCCAGGACCTCCCATGTGGGAGGGAGGTGCTCAATCGCTTGAGCCACCTCTGCTCCCTGCTTGTTGTGTCTTTCATTGTGTCTCTTCATTTTGTCATCTCATTGTGTCATCTTGTTGCATCAGCTCGCCATGCTAGCCCATCACATCAGCTCACTGTCTTGCTTGTCTTTAGGAGGCACCGGGAACCAAACCTGGGACCTCCCATGTGGTAGGCAGGTACCCAACTGCTTGAGCCACATCCACTTCTCCCCATAAGTTTTGATATGTTCTATTTTCATTTTCATTTGCCTCAAGATATTTCCTAAGTTTTCTTCTGATTTCCTCTTTAACCTATTGATTGTTTAAGACTATGATGTTTAATTTTCACAGAGTTGTGAGTTTTCTGTTTTTCCCTCTGTTATTGATTTTTAGCTTCATCCATTGTGGTCAGAGAATATACATTGTATGATATCAATATTTTTTTAAATTTATTTGTGACCCAATATATGGCCTATCCTAGAGAATGACCCATCTGCATTCGAGAAGAATGTGTATTCTTTGTTGGGTGAAGTGTTCTATATATGTGTTTGTAAGTTCTAGTTGGTTTAGAGTAATCATTCAAATTTTGTATTTCCTTATTGATCTTCTCACCAGATTTTCTATCCATTTTTGAAAGTGGTATATTAAAGAATTCCACTATTAATGTAGAGCCTTAATCTCTCCCTTCAAATCTGTCAGTATTTGCTTCATATATTTTGAGGCTCTGCTGTTAGGTGTATATATATTTATAATTGTTACATTTCTTGTTGAATTGTCCCATTTATCAGTACACAATGACTGTCTTTTTCCCTTAAAACTGTTTTTTACTTAAAGTGCATTGTATCTTATATTAGTATAGCTACCCTTGCTCTCTTTTGATTACTACTTGCATGGTATAAACTTTTTCCATCCTTTCTCTTTAAACCTATTTGTATCTTTGAATTTAAGGTGAGTCTCTGGCAGACAGCATATGGTTGGGACATTCTTTTTTATCCTTTCTGCCAATCTTTGCCTTTTGACTGACGTGTTTAATCCATTTACATTTAAATTCACTACTGATAATGCAGGACATTCTTCTGCTATTCTGCTATTTAGCTTTTGTTTGCATTATACCATTTTTGTGCCTCAATTCTTCCTTTAATGCCTTTTATATTTATTTGATTTTTTTGTGTTGTACCACATCTCTTTTCTCTTTTCCTTGTGGTTACCATAAGGTTAAAATTTAACATATTAAATATATAACAATCATATTTGTTTTGGTAACAACTTAACTTCAATAGCATACACATATAGTTTTCCTATACTCCTCTGACCATCACCCCCCAGCTTTTTTGTACTTATTATCAGTTATATATTTTTAATTTATGTCTAAAACCATAGATTTATCCTTATTTTGTATGCATTTGCATTTTAGCATTGGTAGGAATTAACAAGTGGTTTTACATGTCAAACAATACACTTCAATAATACTGACATTTCTAATTATCCAAATGGTTACCTTTACTGCAGGTCTTTATTTCTTTATGGTGCTTTGAACCACTATCTAGTGTCATTTCCTTTCAGTCTGAAGAACTCCCTTTAGCACTGCATGTCGGGCAGATCTAGTGGTGATGAACTCCCTCAGCTTTTATTTGGAACTGTCTTAATCTCACCTTCATTTTTGAAAGTATGTCTTGCCAGATATAAAATTCTTAGTTGGCAGTTATTTTCTTTCAGTACTTTAAGTATTTCAACCCATGGCCTTCTTACTTCCATGGTTTCTGATGAGAAATCAGCACTCAATATAACAGGAATTCCCTTGTACACAGCACCACTGCTTTTCTATTGCAACTTTCTGAACTCTCTCCTTTTCCTTTGCATTCAAAATTGTGATCAATATATAATGGGATGTATTTTTCTTCATGTTTATCCTCTTTGGTGTTCTTTGGGCTTCTTGGATGTGCATATTCACATATTTTGCTAAGTTTGGGAGGTTCTCTGTCATTATTTCTTTGAGTATTCTTTCTGCCCTTTATCTGTTACTTCATTTCTGGGAATCCCATAATGTATATATTAGTATGCTTAATGGTGCCCTAGAGTTGTCTTAGGCTAGTTTCTCTTTTTCTAAGTCTTTTTTAGTTCCTCTTCTCAGCCTGGCTCATTTCAATTGTTTTGTTTTTTGTTCACTGGTTCATTCTTCTGTCAACTGCAATCTGCTCTTGAACCCTCCTGGGCATTTTTTTTTTCCATTTCAATTATTGTGGTCTTCAACTCCTGTAGTTCTATTTTGGTTCCTCTTTAAAATTTCTATATCTTTACTTTGACTCTCATATTTCACATTCATTTTTCTCTGATATCCTTTAGTTCTTTCTCTGCATTTTCATTCATCTCCTTGAGCATTTTCATGATTTTTTTAAAAGGCTTTGTTTGGTATGTCCACATTTTGATCTTCTTTGTTGGTGTTTTCTGGATTTTTATCCTCTTCCTTTGGATGAGCCATCATTTCCCATTTTGTTTGTCTTGTACTCTTTTGTTGCCCACTGTACATCTTAATATTTTTATTTTTATTATGTTTTAAAGATGTATTTTATTTAATATTTATCTCCACCCCCTTGTTGTTTTTCACTTGTTATATCTGTTAGTCTTCCTTGTTTCTTTAGGAGGCATCGGGAGCCGAACCCGGGACCACTGATGTAGGAGGGAGGTGCCTAATCACTTGAGCCACCTCCACTCCCTGCTTTGTTGTGTCTCTCATTATGTTTTTTCCTCCCTGCGTCTCTTGTTTCATCATCTTATTGCATCAGCTCACTGCACCTGCCTGTTGCGTTAGCACTCTGTCTTCTTTAGGAGGCACCAGAAACCTCTGCTCCCTGCTTTGTTGTGTCTCTCATTATGTTTTTTCTTCTTGTGTCTCTTGTTGTGTCAGCTTGCCATGCCTGCCCATCACGTCAGCTCACTGTCTTCTTTAGGAGGCACTGGAAACCAAACCAGCGACCTCTCATGTGGTAGGCGGGAACCCAGTTGCCTGAGCCACATCTGCTTCCCATATCTTAATATTTTAAAATGTTAACTCTGGGATTTATTCCCTGAGATGTCTGCTTCTTGGTTTGTAACCAGCTGGTGATAAGACATATTTTTTTGATCCTCGCCCTATCAGGAAGGTCTGCCCAGAGTGAACACAATGTGCAGGGCTTCCCCTGTCTTTCTGGGCCTTTGTCTTGTCCTGGGCTTTTGCTTGTTAGTTGTTTTGAAGTTCCCCTGTTTACAGGAGTTTGATTGTCCCCTCTTTTTTACAGGATACAGACCTCACTCTCCCAGCTGTTTGAAGCAGGCAAGCCTTTGCCCCAGAGCTTCCACCTCTAATTTCTTAAACTCCTTTCATTGTCACAACCTGCCCTGGAGGGAAAATTCTGGGATGAGGGGCATGCCAGAGAGGGCTTGCCCAAATCAGCCTTTCCCAGCCGAAAAAGGACCAAGGACCCACAAGGGGATCCAGACCAGCTCCACAGTGGCCCGAGGAGGGAATCAGGAAGGGTGCCAGGAGCTCCTTGCATGGTTGCCCAAAGCTGAGCTTTCTTGGCCTGCCCAGTAAATGCAGCCTTTCAAGTAACTATCCTCCACAGGCCTGAGGAAGCACAGTGTCCTTCAGTCTCCATCACCACCACTCCTGTCCAGAGTGGTTTGAAGCAACAGTGGCCACCACCCTTATCTGGGGCGGGTTGAACCCCTGTGATCTGAAATTGCTAATCAAAAGCTGTTATCACCTGGCTAATTTGGGTGGGCTGGGGGGGAAATACACCAAATGTAAGATATTGGCTATAGTTAGTAATGTTTTGACAATGCTCTTTCATAGTTTGTAACAATTGTTTCACAACAATGTAAGGTATTGGTGGTGGGATAATGTATGGGAGCCCTGTATGATGATATGCATGTTTGTTTTGTAAGTTCACAACTTATACTATACACTTATTGTTTATGGATGTTCATGTATCAATGATAAACTTCACCTGAAGAAAAGCTGTGATCAGTGATTGGCTGTACCCACACCCATCTTGGGGAATAGGATTTGTATGTTCTTTTCTGTCACCAGGGAGCTAACAAGTTGTTGGACCCCACAGAGCAGCCTGTTTCGAGAATGAGGAATGGGCACCAGTAGCTGCTATGCAGAGAGCAATTCACTGTTTTTTAACCATAATTTATCAGCCTCCTCCACCTGCCCTTCCCTGGATACTGTACAGTGTTCTTCTGGCCTCTGGAGTTTAGAAATAGTTGTTTCAGACAGTTCCTGCCTGTTTAATAGATGTTCTGGTGGAAGGACTGAGTCCTGGAGCTCCCTACTCTGCCATCTTCCCTCAATCCTTCTACTATAGTGTTCTTTTCTTTCCTTTTTATTTTTTTATTATTTTTATTTTTATATAGAGTTCTTATAGTTAAGGCCAGCACATGTAAAGAATCAAAAGCTCTTTCTTATACATATACTTGTGCTGCATAAACTCTGAATTTCCACCCAATTCCAGTTTAACCCTACTATTTAAATATATTCCACAGCATCTATAAAGCATGAAAGTTCTTACTGATGCCCTAATAGTTTGGATCATTGTTCCAGCGAGCAAGTGTTAATAGTTTTAGGTTGGTAGTATTTTTTGGACAGTGTTCTTCTAGAGAATGAAGACTCACTAATCATAGTATCAGTAAATGTGCATAAATGACTTGTAGATAAGTAGCAAATGTATCATGTTTCCTAGATAAATGAGCAGCAGATAAACATTTAATGTTATTTCACTATGATTAAGAACATATTACTTTTGTCAAAAGAGAAGACCAAAAAGGTAGGATTTTATTGAAAGCCTCACGAAAGTCTGAGTTTCTAGAAGCTGACATCAACTTTCTCTTCATTGCTTTGTTATTTGTTCCCAGGATGTTTTCCTTGTTTTGATAATTTTCCAAGGAAAGTTGCTTTCCTTCAATGTAGGTCATGAGCAGTAGGACTCAACTGTGACTCTAGGACAGGGGTTCTTAACCTTTTTTTTCCATGGACCCCTTTGCCAGTCAGCTGAAAACCATGAACCCCTTACTAAGTCCACACTATACTGTGTAGTATTTAATAAATATATCACACCTGCACCAACACGTCCCCACAAGAATAATGTTTTTTTGAATTTCAACTCAAGCTCACAGACCCCTTGTTAAGAACTCCTGCTCTGGGCCAAGGTAACAGGGGCTGAGATTAAATTTGTTTTTGACTTAGCAACAGAGAAATTGATTAGGAAATAGATTGGGAACAGAAATATACTCGAGATAATTTTTTATTATAGAAGAGTAAATATATATCAATGTATATGTAATATGTCTGTATATGTGAATATGCATATAATTATGGCAGGTAATGAGATTTTACTGAAAATATCTGGGAAAAAGAGAACTCTGAATTCTTGTTGGATTATTCTACACCTGAGTGTGATCCATGAAAAAGGAAAAATCTGTTTTTATATGTGAGCATTGGTTAAATATAATCCCAATAGATTGTAAATAAAAGCCATTATGTAGGCTTAAAGTTGCAGTCTCATTGTAATATGCATATCTATGCATAATAGTCATTATCTAGATTTCTCAGGAAAAAAATAGATCTCCTTCTCTTACTGTCTCTCTCCTTAGGTAGCAATTAAATGAATAACACTCACTATGAATCCAACCCACAGAACCATCCTTACAGTTAATCATGACCAACATAACCTAAAGAAAGAAAAATAATTAATCTATCAATTCTAGAGCATCATGATATAATAAATTAATGCTGCAACTATTTATATATTTTAAGTGAAAAGACAATTTAAAATTTTAACTCTTTTTTATGAGTTTTCAGTAATGAGATTGAATTTTTCCTATCACCTTCATAAATCTTCTTTTATTCTGTTTATGAAACAAGATGTTTGCCTGTTTTTGAAATAGCTTGATTTTTTTCTGATTATAAAAGTAACCTAGGTGTTGAATATAAAATATTTAGAAAATACAGAAAGTACAAGGAACAAAATGTGCTAATGGAAATAAAAGCAAGAAAAGAAGTAAAGCCAAGTAATTTTACTTTTTTTTTTTTTTTTTTTTTTTTTTTTTACGGGGAGGTCCCAGGGATCGAACCCAGGTCCTTCCATATGGGAGACGGATGCCCAACCATTTGAGCCACATCCGCCCCCCTGCCAAGTAATTTTAAAGAAATCAAAAGATTGCTGTACCTGCTCTAATAGAACCACTGCTGGCCATTTTAATAAGTATCTTATTTAAGATAAAGTTTCCTCCAATGAAAATGCTGGAGATGAGAGCCAAGACCAGGTCAATATAGAAGCCAGGGTGATCAGACAATTATTTCCTTCTACTGATGATTCTTTGTTGGAGTAAAAATAGAGATGAACAATTTGCTGATACAAAAGATTCCCACGTTTGAGTGATGTCAGAGAAAATGGTGGAGTAGAGAAATCCAAAAGTCTGTCCCTCCACATAAACAATGAATAAACTTACAAATATGTCAGACTTAATTTTATCAGAACTCTTTATAGCAACCATAGTTGTTGAGTAACATCACTAGAAATGGCAGAATAGGGAATTCCAGGGATCTAGCCTTCCATAAAAAACAACTAATAAGCTGGTAAAACCTGTCAGAATTAACTTTTACATAACTCTGAGATCTAATCACAAACTTACAACAACCAAGAGAAAGCTTAATGAAGAAATAAGCAACTGCATTGCAGAAAGAGTGTGCTGTGGTATTATAAATCCCCTGCTTACCATTCCCCCACTTCCCAGATTGGCAGCAGCCATGAAAAATGGCAGCCTGCACTCCTGATTCAGGTTGCTAGTGCCAGGGGGAGCAAAATACACCTTATTAAAACATTGCAGTTGTGTATTTCAACCTTTCTGGAGATTCCCTGAAGGATTGGCACAAGGGTTTGCCTTTGTTTCACCTAATCCAGAGAATTCCCAGGGCTGTAGGGGCTTCCCAGGTGGCTTTTACCAACAACATTTAAAGGCAACAGTATTGGCTGCAGCAGCCTGGAGCAAGGCATAATAGTTGAGACAAACAATATACAGACTGAAAATATGGGAAGGAAGAGATTAGGGAAGGGGATTATGTGGTAGAATAAGGGGTTTTCAAAGCTCCCATATATAGTGGAGTATTGAAAATGCCACAGATACACCTAGCCTTGGATGCATGCACAAAAGGCCTGAGAAGACCCTGAGCTTTCACTTCTGGCTGACCTTTAGGCTCCAGGAAAATAGTAAGTAAAGGGTAAGGCTGAATTGTAAACAGTCTGGCCAAACATTGAAGGAGTGCTTGAACACAGAGCCAATCTGCAAAGACTGAGAGACTATTTTTTTTTCTTTTTCTTTCTTTTTAAAATTTTTATTTTATTTGTTTCAGGCATTTAAGAAACTGTCAAAACACTATACAAGACCCTCCAGGGAGTGACAACAACAAGATAGTGGAGTGAGACTCTCCAGGGCTCTGTCCTACAGAATCTTTATATAACTAGCAAAAATTGGCATCACCATCTTTCTCACACCTCTGGAAAACAGTAGAGGGATGCAGTAACTGGGTAAGTGTTGTCAAGAAAAAGACAACTTAAAACCAGTAGGGGACAACCAGCAAGATGGCGACAGAGTAAGGAGCTCCTAGAGTCAGCTCGTGCTATGGGGCAGTTAGTAATCACCCAGAGCTAGCCAAAGCACCTGTTTGGGGGCTGGAGGAGACCAGAAGAGCATCCTGTAACATCCTTGAAAGAATGGAAGGAGGAGACTGCCCATCTGCAGAGAAGATTCATAAGTAGAGCGCCCCATGCCACGGAGGCTGGTGCCCATCCTCCACTGGAGGCACAAGCTGCCTCAGGAGCTATTCCATGGCTGGAATTGGAAACTCCACTTCCCCAAAACGGGGGAAGGACGGTTTGGCACCAACTTCAGCTACTGATTAGTAAATTCGGCTGACTAAAGTATAATCCTAAGAACAGCTAAAGTTTGAACCTGTCCAGGTCAGAAAGAGGCCAATAGCCACCATTTTAACTCTGCCCCTGGCACGAGGGGAAGCCAGGCAGACTGAAAATCACAGTGCTGGTAGGCACTGGTTTCTTTCCATCCAGATAAGATTGCAGCTCTAGCATAAGCCCCAGCCCAACCTCCAGCAGGGAGGAAACTGGGGGCACCTGAGGCAGCCTCTCTGGGAAAATACAGGCGACAATGAGGAGGCCAGTGATCATCCTACTCTGGCAGCGCAAGCCGCCTCAGGAGCTATTCTGCGGCTCGAAGTGGAAGCTCCATTTCCCAAAAATGGGAGGAAGAGACAGTTGGCCATCAATTTCAGCTACTGATTAGTAAATTCAGCTGGCTAAGGTATAACCCTAAGAACAGCTAAAGTTTTAACCTGTCCAAGTTGGAAAGAGGCCAGTAGCCACCATTTTGACTCTGCCCCCAGCATGAGGGGAAGCCGGGCTGACTGAAAATCACAGCGATGGTAGGGACTGGTTTCTTTCATCCAGATCGGCCTTTAGCCCTAGCCTAGGCTTCAGCCCCACTTCTAGCAGGGAGGAAACTGGCAGGCCCTGCACCAGCCTCTCCGGGTAACTGCAGGTACATTCAGCTGGCACAGACTGAATAATCGGAACTCTACTGGGGCAACTGCGGTCATTTTGGACCCACACTGCATAGATTGCTGCCCACACCTGCAGCTCCATCGCCGCCCCAGGCAGGGGAGAAAGGAGTGTGAAGCTTCATCAGTTTCTCTGGGCAACTACAGTCTAGGCCTGCATGGTTTGGATTATTACACAGGGTTGTGACTCTGTCCTAACCCCGGGCAAAGGAGAAAGTTGAGAGAAGCTTCATTGGTCCCTGGGGCAATGAGGGCAGCTTGAGCCTGCACAGCTTACAGCACCAACTACATCCTTGGCTCCTACTACACAACCAGCAATGGAGAAAGGGCAAGAAAGCCCTAAACAAAAGAGAGAAACTGCACCCAGGATGAATACATCTAGTAAGCCAGATGCCAAGAGGCCAAGAAAAAATTACAATCCACACCAATAAACAGGAAGATATGGCCCAGTTAAAGGAACAAGATAAGCCTCCAGATGACGTAAAGGAGTTGAGACAACTAATCATAGATATTCAAACAAATCTCCTTAATAAATTCAATGGGATGGCTAAAGAGATTAAGAATATTAAGTATTAATAAGACATTAGATGAGCACAAAGAAGAACTTGAAAGCATACATAGAAAAATGGCAGATCTTGTGGGAATGAAAGGAGCAATAAATGAAATAAAAAATTCACTGGAGCCCAGCGGCAAGATGGCGTTGGTGTAGGAGGGCGCACACTGCAAGCTCCCAGAGCAAGGCGGATTGGGGACGGGGTCCTGCCCGGGAGTCTGTGCTGTGCACGCGTGGAGTGAGAAGCTTGGGACATCTATCTGCGCGGATCGGCGGCGTGGACCGAACGGTGGAGATTCGTGAGTTTTGAGGTTGCCGGTGGAGATTGACACAGGTGGCTGAGCCCCGCGGTTACGGAAAAAAAAAATAAAACGGCCATTTGGAGCCGCGGGCGGGGCGAAAAAGTTTTATTTTCAGGGGAGCTGGCTGCCTGGCGCCCCTTGGACCTTGTGTGAACAGAGCAAACGAGCTAGTCAGCACCCGGTGAACCGGAGGGGGGATTTTGGTCGGGCAACGCAGCTGATTTCCCTAGCCACCCGGGGATAAGACCCAGGCTGCTGCGGAGCCAGGAGGAAGGGACACGTCCCAAAGAAGGGAGGGTTCGGTTGGAAGACAGGGAAGGGTATTTTATATTTTTAGACATCGATCTGGCTGCCTGCACCGCCCCATAGCTTTGGGGAGCAGATAAGCCGAACTGAAGCAGCACCAGGCTGAGAGCAGACGCGAATCTGCACTCAAACTGATTTACTGAGCAGCCCGGTGACGCTGGAGCTCGGCGCCAGAAGGGGCGGAATCCGCCATCTTTAGCACTCCTCACTGACTAACATCAGAGCTTCAGCTAACCTGGGGAGTCCGGAAAGTGGGACGTGCTTGATTAATTTCCACAGGCCCAGCTAGGGTCCCTTCCGTAAGGGGGTTGGTCTAGAAGAGGAATTATTTTGGGTCCTGCATTTGGCTAAAAAAAAAAAAAAAAAAAAAA